>JABUQX010046441.1:0-5000 GCA_015478945.1 Trachelipus rathkii
AGAGAGATGGTTGATGTGCTACCAGGTCGAAATTGGGCTTCACGTAGTGGACGCACAGGTGTGCATGCCAGAAAGTATAGGAGGGTGTTAGGTATATTGATGTCACAATGGCGCTTTAATTTAATGAGTGATGCCACAAATATTTGTTGACAAAAAGTAACAATCTGTAGAACGGATCTTTCGGCTATGCGTCAAATCAGTGTGAGAACCCTTTGCCCAATCTGTTAGGACTGCGATCAAGTGATACAACAAACGTCCGAGCTCCATGTCGTTAACTTGTATCCAAGCTTGGCAATCAAAGTAAATGGCGTCAGTAAAAACTTTCTTAAATGAGAAGAGTGAAACCAACTGTTTTCCGTTTTTTTAAATATTGTGGTTATCCTCGGAGTATAATTAGCAAAATGAAGGTGCGGATTGATGTAAGAGTGTAATTGAGTGGCAATATTGCCTACTTTGTTATTGTGGTGCAAGTGTTTAACTAAAATCTCTATGTGACATGAAGTAGTATCAGCTTTCTAATGTTCAGAGAACAGTTGGAGATTTCTTAACAACAGTCGAACGTGGCGATGAATGAGTTACTCAGTGCAGGTGTTAGTCACTCACCAGGGCTGCCACTATCCATGCTCTGTATCTGACAGCAACAATCTGAAGCAGCTCTGTAATATGTATAGTTATTTGAGGGATAATATGGATAGGCGTATATTATATTATTATAGTGTAGTAGGGGTATTTTGTGATTGTATGTATATCTAGTGCTTGTAGTATGTATGGTGTGAGGTTTATGAGTTTATAAGTGGCTTTTTGTAGTATTTATTTGTATGAGTTTGATGAGTATGGTTGGGTATTAGGTATAAGGTATATATATGAATGTACTGGTGTGTTATGTGCTATTCCCGTAATATATCATCTTAAAAAGGGTGCGGTAATGGTTAAAACTAGGGTGTACAAAACATTCTGAGAACGCATATTTCGTAATGAGTAAACAAAACTCATATAAAACATTCCTCAGTTTTGCTTTTGTGACAATTAAATACTATGTTGACCAGTGGATCCTTAAAAGCCTACTTGTGTGAGGTCTTTAATAATAAAAGCCATAGTGTAAAGTAGTCGGGAGTCACAAGTAATGAAACTTTCGATTACATTTTAGCTGACGATAAATTGGGAACCTCCGAATGAAGTTACTTTCTATATATACTAGTATATATATATATATAATATAGTATATATATATATATATAGTATATATATATATATATATTATATATATATATATATATATATACTTTATTATTATATAGTGATATATATATATATTCTGAGAAAGAATAAGTAAGAAAGTAAAAAAGGGAAGAAGAATTCAAAATAATATATACAGAAAACTGATCAAAATAATCATGTACACATTCAACATGTATAATTGTACGACCACAGAATATATATTTTTGCATAGAATAAACGTTGAAAAGCTGATAATAAAAATATTGAAAATATATAAATTTAAATGGAAATTGGCTCTGCATGGAAAGCCAATTTTGTGATTAGAATATATATTATTCGGTTCTATTGAATCATTTTGATGTTTCTCTACATGTTTATTCAAATTTTCTTTACCCAATCCATCAATCTATCATCTGGCAAAATTAGAATTAAAACATATCAATTGCTGGAGTATTGTCTATCTAATTATGATGTTTCTCTACATGTTTATTCAATTATTTTCTTTACCCAATCCATCAATCTATCATCGCAATAATAAAATTATATTCTATTCTGTTTTATTGTCTATCTATCTATCTATCTATCTATCTATCTATCTATCTATCTATCTATCTATCTATCTATCTATCTATCTATCTATCTATCTATCTATCTATCTATCTATATTTTTAATGTTGATCTGGTCTGTAAATAGATTTATAAATGCTTCCACTTTATATTTTTGGTTTAATGCATATTCCAAAGATTTATCATGCCGAAACATCAAGAAAGAACCTGTAATCTTTAATCAATGTTTGCCTCTTAATTTCACAGAGAGTAGAAATAACCTATATCAGTTTTCATAGAGTATTATTATTATTATTATTATTATTATTATTATTATTATTATTATTATTATTATTATTATTATTGTATTATTATATTATTATATCTATTATTATTATTATTATTTATGGTAGTAAATAGGTAGTAAGTATGTAGTGAGTAGTAGAGTAGTAAGGGTAGTGAGATAGTTAGTAGGTAGTAGTAGTAGTTTTAGTAGTAGTAGGTAGTGTTTAGTAGTAGTAGTAGTATAGTGAAGTAAAGTAGTGAGTAGTGAGTTGAGTAGTTAGTATTTATTCATTTTATATTTTTTCATGTAGATTATTTTTTTATTATTGAGGTATGTGATGTAAGGGAGTTATTTGATTATTATTGTATTATTGGTGTATTATGTATTGATTATTGATTATTTATTATTAATTAAGTATTGTATGTGTCTTGATTGATTATTATTATATTAATTATTATTATATGTATTATAATTATTGATTATTGTCTATTATTATTATTATTAACTTTAAGCATTATCATTAAATTATGCCTAATGCCCTCAAAATTATCTTCCTTCAGTCCTATATAATAAATCTTTCCTCCCAATCCTAAAATAATTCGACGGACTAAAAAGTCATATAAATCATTTTAAAAAAAGTAAATTTTTAGATTCATTCTTTTTCCCCAATTTCTTAAAGGGATTCTATAATGAATGTTTAAGGAACAAATCTTTTTTTTTTTTAATGTTTGTAACATTATTAGTGATAAAACTAGTGTTAATGATAAAGTGGTAGTGTTAGTAATTTGTGCAAATAACAATAATAATAATAATGATAGCAAAAGTGATGATAATGATAATAATAATGATAATGGTGGTAATGATAATAATAATAATAATAATTAATGAATAATAATAATAATAATAATAATGAATTAAAATAAATAATCATAATGTAATAATAAATAATAATAATAAATAATAATAATAAATAATAATAATATATAATAATAATAATAATAATAATAATAATAATAATAATAATAATAATAATAATAATAATAATAATAATAATAATAATAATAATAATAATAATAATAATAATAACAATAAATAATAAATAATAATAATAATAATAATAATAATAATAATAATAATAATAATAATAATAATAATAATAATAATAATAATAATAATAAATAATAATAATAATAATAATAATAATAATAATAATAATAATAATAATAATATAATAATAATAATAATAATAATAATAATAATAATAATATTGATAGTGATAATAATAATGATGGTAGTAATAATAATAATAATAATAATATAAAATTATTAGTGATAAAACTAGTGTTAATGAAAATAGTGAGTGTTAATAATTAGTGTTAGTATTAATGTTATCGATAATAATAGTGTTAGTAATGGTAATATTGTTACTGATGTTAGTGTTATATATATATATATATATATATATATATATATATATATATATATATATATATATATATATTATATATATATATATATATATAATATATATATATATTTTTATATTTATTTATTATATATATATAATATGTGTGTTGTGGGTGTGTGTTGTGTTATTTTTATGACGTAATGTGTGTATTTATATATATGTGTATGTTGTGTGCTTGTTATATATATAATATATATATATATATATATATATATATATATATATATATATATTATGTATATATTTATATACGTATATATATTATATATATATATATATATATATATATATATTTTATATTTATTTATATAAAAGCGCCCGGTAGCTCAGTGGTAGAGCACTCGCCAAACAAAGCGAGGGTCCCAGGTTCGCAACTGGTCGGGTGGGAGAATGTGAGCTATTCTCTCCTTGGGCTTGGCTTCGTCCTGCTCGGACGTTAAATGAGTACACCCTCCTAGATTAGGGCTCAGCCCGTGAGCGGTGGTGTTTATCTGTAAAAACAAAAACAAAAACATTTTACTGTATGCTAATTTATTCTCTAAATCATTTACCAGTTTATATCAAATTTAAATATTAAATTATATATATTATTTATTTAGAAAATTTATATATAAATATAGTGTGTGTATCGCCATTATATCTTTATTTATAAATCTCATATATATATATTATAATATATAATATATATATATAAATATTTATATATATAATATATATATATATTATATATTATATATATATATATATATATAAGTATATATATATATATCTATATATTATATATATATATATTTTTTTTACATATATAATATATATATATATATTTATTTATATATATATAAAATATAAAATATAAATAGTTATATATTTTAGATTATATATATATATATATATAATATATATATATATATATATATATATATATATATATATATATTATCTATCTTGATGTAATTTATATTTTATATTATATATATATATATAATATTATATATGGTTCTATTATTTTGGTCTGGTTGTGCTATATATATATTATATATCTAATAATATATATATTATATATATATATATTATATATGTATATATATAGTATATTATATATATATATATATATATATATAATATATATATATATATGCTATTGTGCAGCATAGCCAAACCAACCTTTATCCTTCAACTGAAAACCAACATGAAATTGTTATAATTTATAAATTTTGTATTTTCGTAATTCATAAAATGAAAAAATGAAATTAAATCAATTTTATTTAATTTCATTGGCTATTTTATAACACGTTTTTTAATTTTTTTTTATTTCTTTTTACTTTTTATTTTATTTCAAGCTTATTGTTTATTTTTTAATCCGTACATTTTATTTATTACTTATTTCATTATTATTTTGGCATATTTTATTTATTTATTGTTATTAATTTTAATTCAAATAATATATACTTATACAAATTAGTTATATATAAATATATATAT
>JABUQX010046441.1:35000-40000 GCA_015478945.1 Trachelipus rathkii
AGAAGTAAACGTATCCTGGCTGATAGTTATTAAGGCATTTCTGTATACTGCATTATACGGGAAACCACATGTTTCGGTGTAAATATCGTAGATTACACCATGAGCTATATGAATTAAGTCCTCGAGTATGGCGACACCTTTAAGATGAGACTTTAAGTCGTTTTTCATGTTAAACAAAGCTGTTATATTTGCAGATGTCTGAACAGTGAAACCTATACACGTACGCATGAATGTGACAGCATCATTAGGTTTCCAATAGTTGCGTACATCAATACTTTTAACATTGTCAGATGCAGTGAAAGCAACATCTATTCTATTATAGCCGCTCAAACTGTCACCTCTGATTTCATCAAGAGACGATGTCACAGATGACACATACTCAGCCTTTATCCAAGCTTCGAGGCTGTCGATAATCTTGAGGAATTCTTCAACTGATATGATTAAAGGTATATTACTTGCCCCACCAATTGGAACACAGGTAATATATTGCTCTCCATTCGTTTTACGAAAAAATGTAAATGACACATCGTTGGGTATTACAAAGATCCTCGTAAAGAGGACGTCCGTAGGAGCAGAACGAGAGGTCGCCATATCAGCACAGCGAAAAATGTCTTACTGACGAAATTCGTATGTATAAACAGATCTAAAAGGTAACGAGATTCTTTCTTTCAACCAATCAGAAGAAAGTAAACAAGAACACGATGTACGAATGAACCACATCAGTTCAAAAGGGTATATATTCTCGAGGTTGTTCGAACTGTTGTTGTTGTTGTTGTTGTTGTTGTTGTTGCTGATGCTGTTGTTCTTGCTGTGGCGGTTGCTGTTATGGTTGTTGTTGTTATTGTTGTTGTTGTTGTAGAGGTAAGGTTCCTGTGTTATATTTCAACGTCTCATTTATCACAACATTGATTAATTATCATACTGATCAACGAATATACTCTATCGTAATAAGCTTTCCACATCAATAAAGCTAACATGATGTAACATGAACTAATAAAATAATGTACAACGACAAACCTGACACACCTTATGCCCGAATAAACTGCTATCATTAACAAAGTTCCATACTTGCCAATAGTAAGTAACTAACATTACAAGCAAAACGTAACCTAGTCACACGTTTTTTCAAGCATGTCTCTAACATATCAATACTAATTTTTGTTTTTAAGCTTATCTCTTTTTAGACTACATCTCCCTTTCAGAAAATTTCACCATGAAACATGAAAATGATTTTATGCTTTAACCATTTACATAAAGTGATGCAATACTTATTATATTTATTAAACAAACTGGTAAATCTGGCAACTGCGTATCATACAGAGGTGATTTGACAGCGCTGTATAGACTTGGGAGCTGAGTTATATATAAATCAGTGAGCTACTCGATGGTGTATTCATAATCATAGCAAAAGTCTAAGCAAACCTAACATTAATCACCAAAACTTAACCTAGGCTCACGTTTCTAAACCATCATCGTCAGTTTTAACACAGTAACATCTTACAAAAACTCATCATTTTCTCTAACAATTAACGTTAATTTTTACATTGACATAGTATATTTAACAAGGATTTATCCACTAACTTGAACCAATTATTACATACAAACCAACCGAATAATGTAAACATAACAAAGTTTATCCAAACAAAACAAAAATAAGTTCTTTATATACTAACCATCGAATATATGCTTAACCAACAAAGCTTTAGCGTCAATAAAGCTACCATATCATATCCGCAACTAAGAATATAATGTACAAAGGCAAACTTAACATACCCCGTGTATGAATAATCAGCTAACATCCTGAAAATTCCCTACTTGTCAAAGGTAAAGTAGCTAATAGGTCACACAATACTCGATATGTTCCTACTTTTCTCACATATCAGCAACAGGTAAAGCCGCATCATCTAACAAAATCCCTTAACAAGCGACCAATCTATCAAAGATACCAACATCTGGAACTATGAATTAACACCATCTTCATCAAAGTGTCACTCGTTTTGAGTATAACATCAATTGTCCTATGAATAAACATAGACATTAGCAAAATTCTAGAGCAAACCTAACATTACCCAGCAAAAACTTAACCTAGGCTCACGTTTCTAACACATCATCGTCAGTTAACACAGTAATATCTTACAAAAACTCATCATTTCTCTAACAAATCAGTGTTATTTTCACATTGTCATAGTAATATTTAACATAACGTACCTAACTTACGAATAAACAGTTTTCATTAACCAAGAGTATCTAAACCACCCATCCCTGCAGTCCCCTACCCATCCCACCCGCCTGTGATCTATTGAACTAAGCGTAAGGGGTGTAAGCGGGCGTTACCCCTCCGAAGGAGGGGTAAGGCCTCAACCCTTCGGGCTGATATTCGATATTCGTTGGTTAGTAATATAAAGAACTTAATTTTTTATGTTATGTTTGTCCCAAAAATTGACATTGAAATATGACTTGAATCTAATAGTTCAATAGATCACAGGCGGGTGGGATGGGTAGGGGACTGCAGGGACGGGTGGTTTGATTTACTGGATTAATGAAAACTGTTTATTCGTAAGTTAGGTACGTTATGTTAAATATTACTATGACAATGTGAAAATAACACTGATTTGTTAGAGAAATGATGAGTTTTTGTAAGATATTAATTACTGTGTTAACTGACGATGTGTGTTAGAAACGTGAGCCTAGGTTAAGTTTTTGCTGGAATGTTAGGTTTGCTCTAGAATTTTTGCTAATGTCTATGTTTATTCATAATTCAACAATAATTGATGTTATACTCAAAACGAGTGACACTTTGGTGAAGATGGTGTTAATTCATAAGTTCGCAAGATGTTGGTATCTGTGATAGATTGGTCGCTTTGTTAAGGGATTTTGTTAGAAGATGCGGCTTTCCATGTTGCTGATATGTTGAGAAAATACGGAACATAATCGAGTATTCGTGTGACCTATTAGCTACTTAACTTGACAAGTCAGCGAATTTTTCAAGGATGTTAGCTGATTTATTCATACACGGGTATGTTAAGTGTGCCTTTGTACATTAACTATTCTTGTTGCGGATATGAATATGTTAGCTTTATTGACGCTAAAGCTTTGTTGGTTAAGCATATATTCGATGGTTAGTATATAAAAAAACTTTTTTTTTGTGTTATGTTTGGATAAAACTTTGTTATGTTTACAATTATTCGGTGGTTTGTATAATAATTGGTCAAGATTATGATAAATCCTTGTTAAATATTACTATGGTCATGTAAGAATTAACGTTATTTGTTAGAGAACATGATGCAGTTTTGTAAGATATTACTGTGTTTAACTGACGAAGAATGTGTTAGAAACGTGACGCATAGGGTTAAGTTTTTGTTGAAATAAATGTTAGTTTGCTTAGACTTTTGCTATGATTATGAATACACCATCGAGTAGCTCACTGATTTATATATAACTCAACTCCCAAGTCTATACAGTTCTGTCAAATCACCTCTGTGTGATACGCTGTTGCCAGATTTACCAGTTTGTTTAATAAATATAATAAGTATTGCATCACTTTATGTAAATGGTTAAAGCATAAAATCATTTTCATGTTTCATGGTGAAATTTTCTGAAAGGGAGATGTAGTCTAAAAAGAGATAAGCTTAAAAACAAAAATTAGTATTGATATGTTAGAGACATGCTTGAAAAAACGCATGACTAGGTTACGCTTTGCTTGTAATGTTAGTTACTTTACTATTGGCAAGTATGGAACTTTTGTTAATGATAGCAGTTTATTCGGGCATAAGGTTGTGGTAGGTTTGTCGTTGTACATTATTTTATTAGTTCATGTTACAATCATGTTAGCTTTATTGATTGGAAAGCTTATTACGATAGAGTATATCGTTGATTCAGTATTGATAATATCAATGTTGTGATAAATGAGACGTTGAAATATAACACAGGAACCTTACTCAACAACAACAACAACAATACAACAACAACCATACACTAGCAACCGCTCAAGCAAGAACACAGCATCAGCAACAACAACAACAACAACAACAACAGTTCGAACAACCTCGAGAATATATACCCTTTTGAACTGATGTGGTTCATTCGTACGTCGTGTTCTTGTTTACTTTCTTCTGATTGGAGTTTGAAAAGAAAGAATCTCGCTAACCCTTTTAGATCTGTTATACCATACAATTTCAGCAGTTAAGACATTTTTTTCGCTGTGTGATATGGCGACCCTCTCGTTCTGCTCCTACGGACGTCCTCTTTACGAGGATCTTTGTAATACCCAACGATGTGTCATTTACATTTTTTCGTAAAACGAATGGAGAGCAATATATTACCTGTGTTCCAATTGGTGGTGCAAGTAATATACCTTTAATCATATCAGTTGAAGAATTCCTCAAGATTATCGACAGCCTCGAAGCTTGGATAAAGGCTGAGTATGTGTCATCTGTGACATCGTCTCTTGATGAAATCAGAGGTGACAGTTTGAGCGGCTATAATAGAATAGATGTTGCTTTCACTGCATCTGACAACGTTAAAAGTATTGACGTGCGCAACTATTTTGGAAACCCAATGATGCTGTCACATTCATGCGTACGTGTATAGGTTTCACTGTTCAGACATCTGCAAATATAACAGCTTTGTTTAACATGAAAAACGACTTAAA
Source organism: Trachelipus rathkii (assembly GCA_015478945.1). Classification (NCBI taxonomy): domain Eukaryota; kingdom Metazoa; phylum Arthropoda; class Malacostraca; order Isopoda; family Trachelipodidae; genus Trachelipus; species Trachelipus rathkii. The sequence continues at coordinate 39,652 of JABUQX010046441.1, forward strand.
GTCTCATCTTAAAGGTGTCGCCATACTCGAGGACTTAATTCTATAGCGCATGGTGTAATCTACGATATTTACATCGAAACATGTGGATTCCGGCCGTATAATTAGCAGTATACATAAAGTGCTTAATAACTATCACAGCCAGGATAGCGTTACTTCTCTCTGGCGGGAGAAGTGAAGTGCTGTGAACCCGAAAATGCCGAAAAATGGGTTTAGTGCAGCAAGTTGTAATTTCGCTTACAGTCTTATCGCATGGTATTGAATCTCTGCGAGAAACATAGCTGTCGCACATCGACATGGCATGAAGTGGGTCTTTAGGCAGCGAAACCACAGAGCTGCTAGGTTGGTGCCA
>JABUQX010046441.1:45000-54524 GCA_015478945.1 Trachelipus rathkii
TTTTTTGCTATTTCTGAAAAGCAGAACGAGTTTGATGTAGCAAAAGTCGCTAATGTATGGCGTGTATAAAGGACACTTTTTACCCCTCAATATATATACAGTATATATATATATATATCAACATATATTAATATATTATATTGTTGCCATAATAATATTATGATATTATATTATAATATATATATATATAATATATTATTGTATTAATATATATTATATATATATATATAATATATATATATATATATATATATATATATATATATATAGTAGTGACAGGCCAGTTTGACCGAGACCAGCCTTTTCGATATGAAGGAATAGAGATATTTGCTTTAAACTTGGAATATAATGTATATATGGGATAAGCTCGAATCCGTGTAATTTTCAAGTCTGTAGGATGTATATAGAGGGTGGTCACCCCCGAGGGTGGACGCCGATATTGCGCTTACGCCCTTGTGGCGTGATCTGCGTGGGTGAGTTTATGCCTAACGAGAGTTAGATTCGAGCGTGATGACGTAATCTTGGAGCAGCCAAGATTACGTCAGTGCGCGAGAGCGCGCGCGCACACATACACATACACATACACATTATTATTATTATTATTATTACATCGATGAAGTGACCCCGAAGGGATCACTTCTGAGTTGTTTTTTAAACCTTTCAGCGTCTCCTCAAGCAGTCGGGTCCATCTCCGCACCGCACCGCACCGTTCCGCCTCACCCTTTGATTCGCATCCATAGAGATTGATTCTGCAGCATCCGCATCAGCAGCACCGACTCCGACTCCGACTTCGGCTCCGGGAAAATTGCATGACTCCACGACTCCGACTCCCTGTATATATATAAATATATATAGGTGAAATGATTTTTAGGCTCCGGCTCCAGCTCAGCCTATGGCTCCGATGTATATTTACATGGGTTAGAGTTATCATATAGGGCTAAAATTTGGAGTGGTGTTAGATGGGGAGGTACCCTAGTCATTGGACGGAGGTTTACGTCCCCAGGGTCCCCCGAGGGGACCCACCCCGTTAAATTCGAAGTGTTGTAAGAGGCTGAAATTTGATGAGAGGATTCAGAGTGTATATTTCTAGAAGAGTTAGTATATAGGAATCTTGATGAGTTGGCTATGCGCACCGGTGCTGGAGCCACTGCGGTGCATGTTATAAACATTCGTATAACAACACTGTTGGTGTCTTATATAGGTTATCGAGACCATAGAACTCGAATCTGATGGTTATAAGACCGTATGGGGTGTCTAGGACCCCCAATGAGGGGGATCCTGACTGAAAAAAAAGAGCACAGAGTGCAAAACAGAGGTAGAAGGAGGAAGAAAGAAGGATGAAAGATGAACAAAGAAGGAAAGAATAAGAGGAAGTCTGACTCAGAAGGAGAGGGTTGACAGCCGCACGGTGTTGGACTCGGTGCGGTGCTGAGCTTATTAAATATTTGTGTAATGATACAATAGCTGGTGTCTTTATATATGTTATTGGTCTGTAGATTTCGAAAATAATGGTTTCAGAACCATCAAGAAATAAATAAAAATAAAAAATAAATAAATAAATAAATAAATAAATAAAATTTCTTATTCTTTTTATGTTTATAACTTACAAATTTACGTTTTTACATACCCTAAAGCAGTAAATCACTAAATCAAACCACCATCCAGCCAGCATCCAACCTCCCTCCTGACCATCTGTGATCTATTGATCTATTGATTAAGGTCACATTTTGAGTATCATTTTTGGATAAACATAACATAAAATCAAGTTCTTTTATACACTGACCAACAATATATGTTGACGTAACAAAGTTTTCCAGTAATAAAGCTTACTTCGTATCATCTGAACTATGAATATAACCCACAAAGACAAACTTAACACATCTTAAACAGGAAATAAACTGTTAACGTTAACAAAGTTCCACACTTAACACCTATAAAGTAACTAATATAGCATACAAAGACGTAACCTATCTTACAACTTTCTAACATATCGCTGTATTTTAGCATTAAGACTGTAATTATTGTAACAAAAATCTTACCATAACCGGTGTGTCATTAATACAGACCAAGAGTACATACTCTAACGTAACAAGTTTTCACATTAATAAAGCTAACATAGATAGCATCACTAAGGAAATAATGTACAACAACAAACCTAACACATCTTAAGTAGGAATAAGCAGTCAAACATTAACAAAGTACCGCACTTAAACAGTAAAGTAAAAGCTAACATTAGCATGCAATACGTAATTAATTAACACTTTGTCAAACGCATGTCTCTAACATAACAATGTTAATTATACATTAACATTAATATGTAACAAAAATTTACTATAACCTTGTGTATACTATCATAAGACCGACGAAAGTAGCAGTCGTCACAAAAGTTTTTTCATATTAATAAAGTCACATAACATTACCAGAACACTAAGAATATAATGTACAAAGGCAAACGCAGACACTCTTAAGCCAAGATAACTGCTAATCATTAACAAAGATGCGCGCACTTAACACCAGTAACAGTAACTAACAAGACTCACAAAACATAATCCATTCATAAATTTATTTTCAAACATATCCCCAACATGACAATGTTAATTTTAAATTAACATAGTAATATTTAACAAAAAAAATTTAGCATAACCTTATAACTAGCATAATACCTAGTGGGTAAAAGACAAACAAAGTAAAGTTTTTTTTACTCTCTGTAAAGCTAAACTATGAACATAACATACTTAACACACAGCGGCTACACGAATAAACAGCCAGCCCCAACATCTTAAACAACAAAGCGTACATAAGGGGGTCAGTAAAACATGTTTTCAGGTGTATAACATATAATTTCCAATAAAAAGAACATTAAATAAATAAATACATTCATACATATAAGTTTTTTATTTTAAATATATTAATACATCTAATCAGGGGGACATAGGATTCTGTATAAATTGAGCAAGTTCTATATGTTTCTCCAGAGATTCAACACCATCCGAAAGGATGTAAGCATAAATACAACTCGCTGCACTAAACCATTTTTCTGCATATTTCGGTTCAACAGCACTCACTCGCTCCAGCCAGAGAGAAGTAAACGTATCCTGGCTGATAGTTATTAAGGCATTTCTGTATACTGAGTTATACGGGAATCCACATGTTTCGGTGTAAATATCGTAGATTACACCATGAGCTATATGAATTAAGTCCTCGAGTATGGCAACAACTTTAAGATGAGACTTTAAGTCGTTTTTCATGTTAAACAAAGCTGTTATATTTGCAGATGTCTGAACAGTGAAACCTATACACGTACGCATGAATGTGACAGCATCATTGGGTTTCCAATAGTTGCGTACATCAATACTTTTAACATTATCAGATGCAGTGAAAGCAACATCTATTCTATTATAGCCGCTCAAGCTGTCACCTCTGATTTCATCAAGAGACGATGTCACAGATGACACATACTCAGCCTTTATCCAAGCTTCAAGACTGTCGATAATCTTGAGGATTCTTCAACTGATTGATTAAAAGGTATATTAACTTGGCACCTCCAATTGGCACACAGGTAATATATTGCTTCTCCATTCGTTTTACGCAAAAAATGCTAAATGACCATCGTCGTGTATTACAATAGCTCCTCGTAAAGAGTGACGTCCTGTAGAAGCGAACGAGAGGTCATCCTATCAGCCCAGCGAAAAAAATGTCTTACTGCACGAAATTCGTATGTATAACAGATCTAAAAGGTAATGGATCTTTCTTTGCCAATTCAGATGACAAGTAAACAAGATACGAGTACGAATGAACCATAATCAGTTTCAAAGGGTATATATTCTCGCTTGACCACAACATACAACGCAACAACAACACCAACAATCACAACAACACCAACAAAAAAACAGCAACAATTAACATGTACAAGAGAAAGTTTCTTTATATCCACCAACGAATATACGCTAAGTAACATTGTTTCCAAATCCACATTACATAAAGCTAACATAGCATTGACCAGAACTAAGAATATTTGTACAATAACCAAATCTAACACACCTTATGCTAGAATAAACACTACATTAACAAAGTTCCATACTTAACAGCGGTTAAAGTACCTAACACAGCATACAAACAGCAACCTATTCACACTTTTTCAAGAATATCTCTAACATATCAATGTTAATTCACATTAACAACTGATTTACGTAGCATTTAGAGTATCATACAACATTAAGCAATAGTAAAACCTGGAATATTTTTAGGCTTATCTCTTTTAGACTACACCCCCCTTTCAGAAAATTTCAACATGAAACATGAAAATGATTTTATGCTTTATCCATTTGCATAAAGTGATGCAATACTTATTATATTTATTAAACAAACTGGTAGGTCGGGCAACGGTGCATCATACATAGGTGACTTGGCAGCACTGTATAGATTAGAGAGCTGAGTTATATATAAATCAGTGAGCTATTCGATGGGGTATTCTTAATCAAGAGCTCTCATGATCAACACTTTAAGACACATTTCGTTAGATCCTGTTGTATCATCGATATGGTTGTTAATGAAGTCATTGGTCTTCGATGACGATCTTGAAGCATCATTCGATATGGTTGTTAATGAAGTCATTGATTCTATATTACAAGACTTAGACTATGATAGGATTCGTATGAGGGTTGGAATCAATTTCACTTTGGGCGATGATCAGTCACCTGACCGGAAATACTATGTAAACATCAGTTACAGGGGTATATTAGACAATATAGAGGCTAATATATCCCTGTAACTGATGTTTACATTAGTAAAGTTCATCTAGAGAAAGGTGCTGTAGGCTGTGCTTTCAAAGCTGTTGTTCTGTTTAGGAAAATAACTCATGATATCATAACAGCAACTAAGAATATAATATACAAAGGCAAACCTAACATACCTCGCGTATGAATAATCAGCTAACATCCTGAAAATCCCCTAGTTCTTAATCAAAGTAAGTAGCTATAGGTCTACAATATATCGATATGGCTCCCTTTTCTCGCATATCGGCAACAGGTAAAGTCGTATCATCTAACAAAATCCCTTAACAAAATAACCAATCTATCAAAGATACCAACATCTTGAACTATGAATTAACACTATCTTCAACAAAGTGTCACTCGTTTTGAGTATAACATCAATTGAAGTATGAATAAACATAGACATTAGCAAAATTCTAGAGCAAACCTAACATTACTCAACAAAAACTTAACCCAGGCTCACGTTTCTAACATATCATCGTCAGTTAACACAGTAAAAATATCTTACAAAACTCATCAATTCTTAACAATCAGTGTTATTTTTCAACATTGTCATATTGTAATATTTTCCACATACGTAACATAACTTACGAATAAACAGTTTTCATTAACCGATGAGTATCTAAAGCAACACATTACTTTCCGAGAGAAAACCCAGGGGGATGCGCCCTGAAAGGGTGTGAATCCTGCGAGGGGGATCACCCCGAAGGGGTGTAAGCGGGCTTTGGGCCTCAGACCGAAGGGCTGAGGCCTTACCCCTCTTGGAGGGGTAAAGCCCGCTTACACCCCTTCGGGGTGATCCCCCTCGCAGGATTCACACCCTTTCAAGGGGCGCATCCCCCTGGGATTTCTCTTGGAAGGTAATGTGTTGCTTTAGATACTCTTGGTTAATGAAAACTGTTTATTCGTAAGTTAGGTACGTTATGTTAAATATTACTATGACAATGTGAAAATAACACTGATTTGTTAGAGAAATGATGAGTTTTTGTAAGATATTACTGTGTTAACTGACGATGATATGTTAGAAACGTGAGCCTGGGTTAAGTTTTTGTTGAGTAATGTTAGGTTTGCTCTAGAATTTTGCTAATATCTATGTTTATTCATACTTCAATTGATGTTATACTCAAACGAGTGACCACTTGTGAAGATATTGTTAATTCATAGTTCAAGATGCTTGTATCTTTGATAGATTGGTTATTTTTGTTAAGGGATTTGTTACGATGTTACGACTTTACCGTTGCTGATATGCGGCAAAGTGGGACAATATTTCGAAGTATTGTATGACCTATTGAGCTACTTTAACCTTTGATAAGTAGGGGAATTTTCAGGATGTTAGCTGATTATTTATCATACGGGAGGTATGTTAGGTTTGCTTTTGTACATTATATTCTTAGTTGCTGTTATGATATCATACGATTTATTTTCCTAAACAGAACAACAGCTTTGAAAACACAGCCCTACAGCACCTTTCTCTAGATGAACTTTACTAATGTAAACATCAGTTACAGGGATATATTAGCCTCTATATTGTCTAATATACCCCTGTAACTGATGTTTACATAGTATTTCCGGTCAGGTGACTGATCATCGCCCAAAGTGAAATTGATTCCAACCCTCATACGAATCCTATCATAGTCTAAGTCTTGTAATATAGAATCAATGACTTCATTAACAACCATATCGAATGATGCTTCAAGATCGTCATCGAAGACCAATGACTTCATTAACAACCATATCGATGATACAACAGGATCTAACGAAATGTGTCTTAAAGTGTTGATCATAAGAGCTCTTGATTAAGAATACCCCATCGAGTAGCTCACTGATTTATATATAACTCAGCTCTCTAATCTATACAGTTCTGCCAAATCACCTCTGTATGAAGAATAAAAGGTAAATTACAATTTTTAATAATATAATAAGTATTGGCATCACTTTATGCAAATGGATAAAGCATAAAATCATTTTCATGTTTCATGTTGAAATTTTCTGAAAGGGGGGTGTAGTCTAAAAAGAGATAAGCCTAAAAATATTTCAGGTTTTACTATTGCTTAATGTTTTGTATGATACTCTAAATGCTACGTAAATCAGTTGTTAAGTAAAATTAACATTGATAGGTTAGAGATATGCTTGAAAAACGAGTGAATAGGTTACGTTTTGTATGCTGTGTTAGGTACTTTACCGCTGTTAGTATGGAACTTGTTAATGTTACGTTGTTTATTCTACGCATAAAGGTGTGTTAGATTTTGTTTATTGGTAACATATATTCTTAGTTCTGGTAATGCTATGTTAGCTTTATTAATGTGAAAACAATGTTACGTTAGCATATATTCGTTGGTTGGTATATAAAGAACTTTTTTTTGTGTATTAGGTATTAGTTGTTTGTTGTTTTGTTGTTGTTGTTGTTGTTGTTGTTGTTGTTGTTTTGCTGTTGTTGTTGTTGTCTAGCGAGAATATATACCCTTTTGAACTGAAGGTTTCATTCGTACGCGTATTCTTGTTTTACTTTCATCTGATTCGGTCGAAAGAAGAATCTCATTACTTTTAGATTGTTTATAACATACGAATTTCACCAGTAAGACATTTTTTCGCGTGCTGATATGATGACCTCTCGTTCTGCTTCTACAGACGTCCTCTTTACGAGGATCTTTGTAATACCCGACGATGTGTCATTTACATTTTTTCGTAAAACGAATGGAGAGCAATATATTACCTGTGTTCCAATTGGAGGTGCAAGTAATATACCTTTAATCATATCAGTTGAAGAATTCCTCAAGATTATCGACAGCCTCGAAGCTTGGATAAAGGCTGAGTATGTGTCATCTGTGACATCGTCTCTTGATGAAATCAGAGGTGACAGCTTGAGCGGCTATAATAGAATAGATGTTGCTTTCACTGCATCTGATAATGTTAAAAGTATTGATGTACGCAACTATTGGAAACCCAATGATGCTGTCACATTCATGCGTACGTGTATAGGTTTCACTGTTCAGACATCTGCAAATATAACAGCTTTGTTTAACCTGAAAAACGACTTAAAGTCTCATCTTAAAGGTGTTGCCATACTCGAGGACTTAATTCATATAGCTCATGGTGTAATCTACGATATTTACACCGAAACATGTGGATTCCCGTATAACTCAGTATACAGAAATGCCTTAATAACTATCAGCCAGGATACGTTTACTTCTCTCTGGCTGGAGCGAGTGAGTGCTGTTGAACCGAAATATGCAGAAAAATGGTTTAGTGCAGCAAGTTGTATTTATGCTTACATCCTTTCGGATGGTGTTGAATCTCTGGAGAAACATATAGAACTTGCTCAATTTATTCCTATGTGTCCCCTGATTAGATGTATTATTATCTTAAAATAAAAACTTATATGTATGAATGTATTTATTTATTTAAATATTTTTTATTGGAAATTATATGTTATACACTTGAAAACATGTTTTACTGACCCCCTTATGTACGCTTTGTTGTTTAAGATGTTGGGGCTGGCTGTTTATTCGTGTAGCCGCTGTGTGTTAAGTATGTTATGTTCATAGTTTAGCTTTACAGAGAGTAAAAAACTTTACTTTGTTTGTCTTTACCCACTAGGTATTATGCTAGTTAGGTAAGGTTATGCTAAATTTTTTTTTTGTTAAATATTACTTTGTTAATTAACATTGTCATGTTGGATATATGGTTGATAAAGTATGAATGGATTATGTTTTTGTGAGTCTTGTTAGTTACTTTACTGGTGTTAAGTGCGGATCTTTGTTAATGTTAGCAGTTTATTCTTGCTTAAGATGTGTCTGGTTTGCCTTTGTACATTATATTCTTAGTTCTGGTAATGTTATGTTGACTTTATTAATATGAAAACTTTTGTGACGACTGCATACTTTCGTCGGTCTATATGATAGTTACACAAGTTATAGTAAATTTTTGTTACATATTACCATGTTAATGTAAATTAACATTGTAATGTTAGAGACATGCTTGACAAAGTGTGAATAACGTTACGTATTTGCATGCTAGTTACTTTACTGATGTTAAGTGCGGTACTTTGTTAATGTTGACTGCTTATTCCTCTTAAGATGTGTTAGGTTTGTTGTTGTAGCCTTATTTTCTTAGTTCAATTGAATGCTATGTTAGCTTTATTAATGTGAAAACTTTGTTACGTTAGAAGTATACTCATTGATCTGTATGATAATTACACACGGTTATGGTAAATTTTGAAATATTACAGTCTTAATGTAAACATAACAGCGATTGTTAGAAAAGTGTAAGGTAAGGTAACGTCTTTGTATGCTATATTAGTTACTTTACTGGTGTTAAGTGTGGAACTTTGTTAACGTTAACAGTTTATTCCTGTTTAAGATGTGTTAAGTTTGTCTTTGGGGATTATATTCATAGTTCAGAATGAACTAAGTAACTTTAATTAATTTGAAAACTTGTTACGTCAACATATATTGTTTGTGTTGTATAAAGAATTGATTTTATTGTTATTTTATCAAAAATGATACCAACATGTGACTTAATCAATAGATAATTAGATCACGATGTCAGGAGGGAGGTTGGATGCTTGCTGCATGGTGGTTTGATTTAGTGATTTACTGGTTTAGGTATGTATAAACGTAAATTTGTAAGTTATAAACATAAAAAGAATAAGAGATTTATATTTATTTATTTATTTTATTTATTTATTTTTTTATTTTATTTATTCTTGATGGGTTCTGAAACGCATTATTTTCGAAATCTAACAGCCCATAA
>JABUQX010046442.1:0-17500 GCA_015478945.1 Trachelipus rathkii
AGCATTTTATCAACCAATATTTACCAAGAATATATTTTTAATCTAAGATTACATTAAACTGGAGATTATACTATGGTTTATATTTAGAAATCAAATCAAAATCCAAATTTAAACTTCTTAAAAAGAAGTTCCTACTCTGGTTTTTGGTTTTTAATTGTTTATCCGAGAAACCTATTTAAAGAAGAAAAGGCTAAATATTTTTATAGCGCGACAGAATCAAATCTTTCTTTAATTAAAAGGATTTTTTTATGAATCCCCATTTATTTATATTCATAACAAAAAAAATATCTTAACAATCATACGAAAAAAAAGTTTTGAAGCTAAATAAATTTCAAAAAATTTTGATAAAAAAATCTTACTAAACCCACGTTCCGGTAAGAGAAAATTATGTGAATAATTAGATAAAAATATCTAATAATTTATATATATAAATATCAATATAAAATTATATTCATACTTTATTTATGTCTGAGTATAAATGTTAGTTATTTTTTAGGTTCAATTTATATTTCACGACTATTAGGCTTTCTAGAATATTACTTTGCTCAGAGCTTATCTATGACATACTCAATATAAGTTAAATTATAATCAATATAATGATTAGTTGGATTATAACAGTACACGATATATGATATATATATAATATGACTATTATATATTTATTACCCGGGTAATTTGGCCTTTGGATACTACCTTATATATATAATATATTATATAATTAATATAAATCATATGCAGGCACATACACGTTGGAGTCTGTTGTGGTAGATGATATGCCCCCAGCTTGTCTCGACTTTTGACTGGATCTCACAGTACAAAGTGTCATTGGGCTGAGAAATGTCTGGATTTTGTGGGTGGTGCATGGGCAGTTTCACAACTGTATTTGTTTTATAGACACTGAGACTAAAATTTATTTAGTTTAAGTTAAGATGTAAAATACCCGGTCTACGAGGTTAAGTCATGAAAGGTCAGTGCAGACTCCGTGCACTTAAATCATAGCTACCATCACGAGAACTGCAAAGCAATTAGACCCACCAAACAAGACTTTCAGACTTAACGCCAAATCGGTACCCTAAGAAGGGCATTAACTGTTATTGATCGTTGTAAACCTTCTCTCTCTCCCTCTCTCTCTCCCTCTCTCCTCTCTCCTCTTCTCTATTTCTTAATCTCTCTCTCTCTCCCATTTAATCTCAATTTCATCACTCTCTTAATATACCTCTTCCGCGGTGGTTTTGCTCGACAACTCTCTCGTCTCTCATTATCCCGATAGATGATTTAATACTAACAGAGGTTCTGTGAAGATAATACTATAAATTATAGTTGGTAGATTGAGGTAGGTACTTACTATATATATATAATATATATATTAAATATATTTTACGTATTAGGTGAGGAATAGTAATATATCCCCTTCATTTTCTTTCGATATACATATATATATATATATATATAATAATTTTTGTATTCAAATATTCATAAGAAAATATAGGATTGCGTTAATCCAAAATAGCTCTATACCGTATATTTTTACTTACGTAATCCGAGCCTGAATGTGCTCCACGCCGTTCTCGTGAAGTGTGGCTTAATAAATTTTAAGTTTGAACAAAATGATTTTTGTTCCCAGTTTGATATTTTTTGTTCTTTTCTGAACTTCACATTTATTCTCTTTAAGTTTCGATCATTTTTGTAATTTTAACTGACCATTATTTTCAAAACATTTTATTCGCATTAATTTTAAATTATTATTAATTATATTGTTATTATTATATTATATATATATATATAGTATATTTATATACTATTATATATATCCTATCATGTAGCAATTTTATCTGAGGATATATACTTGACGGTCTAGTTTATACGGTCAGTGATGTAGATGGGTTATACAGTATATATATTCGTATTATAGGGGTATTTGGGATAAGTAGCTTAGCGTCATATGATAGCTATTTATACTATATACCATATATATATATATATATACAAGCCAAAGGGCGTTATCGGTGGGTGTTTTTTGGGGGTCCAGATACCCCGCCCCCCCCTCCCCGAAAAACGAAGAGTGAAAATTGTGTTCTCATACCACCGTTGAAAGTCTTCAACTCAACGCATAACAAAATGCGCTACAAGCACCGCTTTCGGCTTTTCGGCTTTGATAGGTCAGTTTAATTTGTACCTTACACCCTGGTTTTGTCCTTCGCTTTGGGCGGCATTCCGGTCCGTTTTTACTCTTGCATCTGCCGGTGTGTTCTTCTCGGGGTTCTTCCTGGGGTTTTCTATTCTCCTTCCTCTTCTCTCCCTTCGTACACGGCTTGTCCGACTTTCCTCTGGCCTTCCGGTCTCCCCCGGTCCGCACCCGCCTCGACTGCTCTCTATTCTCTCCGCACGGGTGCCGGGTGGCTCGTCTTTCCGGGTGCGGGCGGCCCGGCGGTCAAGCTTCTCCCGACGCCGTGTGCTAGCTCTCTTTGGTTGCACCATACCATTTCTTTGGCTGGTGGTGGCCGTCGATGATCTGGCGTGCACCCGACATGCCTCTCAGGGCCTCTTGTGCTCTGGCCTTGTTGTTCTGCGTTTCCTTCATTCCGCCCCGATTCCAAATCTTTTTGAAAAAATGGAATTTTTTTTTTTTTCCAAAAATTTTTTTTTTTAACATATTCTTTTTAATATTTTATTATTTTCATATATTTCTATAAAACATTAAAGGATTACTCTAAATGTTGATAGATTTAAACCCGGGCTAGTAGTATCTTTGAGGCGACGACCGGTGGTATCCGACCCTGGTGGCTTATTCCAGGTTCTGTTTTCTGCCCGGTAATAATTTCGATTTTTTTTCACCTTTCTTTCATTTATTAAATAAAAAAAAAAAAAAATAAAAAAAACCACGGCCCGATCTTTTTGACCTGACTCTGCTTTGGGGAATCATTGCGTCGGCGGGTTCCACCGCGTCATTTTATACTTATCGGCTCCCTCATCTCATTTTTTATAAATCCGTGTAATTTATTACTAAACTATTATATTAATTGACTATATCTAGTTACCTGGGGGTCATACTATTACCCCTCAATTACCCTATTTAATATATAGTATATCACTCCATATTAGAACACAACGTGCTAAAATTATATATTTCCTCTAAATCATTTCACTTTTCACTACGTACTTATATATTCTAATATTTCTTATTCCTTACGGCGAGGCGCCCGTACTCACCTATACTGGAGGTATGAGTACCGCGCTCTATAAGCACGCGTTTTACTACTTTTCTGCATAAGGCGCCGATATAACTATTCTTATATGTGTTCTTATTCACTTGCTCTATGATTCTAGATAGTATATCACTCAAAATGACTTAGTTTACCATATTACGCTCTAATTCATTATTATAATTTATTTTATATATATTTGGAATCAGATTTTAATAAATATTTATTTTATTTATTTACGATATGTAATTTATTTAAGTTTCTGTAATGAATTATTTGAATTTTTACAAAAAATATTTATAAACTATTTTATTTATATATTAGTATAAAATTTATATTTATATATATCTATATATATAAGTATATTATATATATATATTTATTATATAATATATTCGATAAGGTTTAGATTCCTTCATACCTTTGAATAGTTAACTATATATATTTCAAAAACTATGCATCCCTGTAGTCAGGGAGGTTGTGGTGCATTTCATTTAATTCAATGTATACCTCTTTTTTTTATTAAAGGGTTTTTTTAGCCGGAGTTTTTAGTAGTAGTTCGACGTTACATATATAACCCATCCCACACTCCACACTATAGCCTTATTACTTATATTTAATATATAATAGGGATTAAACGACTTAACTTTCTTATATACAAATTAGTACGTATTATTTCCATTTTTTAATCTGCTATGATGTTATATTTGGAAAATTTATTTTTAAGTCTATAAAGAGAAAATCCTGGTTATTTATAAGTTTATTTATTCATGATTTAAATATTTTATTGTTTAATATATTTATAGATAAATTTATTTATGTATTTATTTTAAGATTCTTATTTATTATTTTTACCTTACCTAAAAATTAATACATATATCTTACTTGCAACGTACGTAAATTACTATATTTAAAACAAACTTTCAAAGAGGTTTTTTAGGGCAATAACAACCGTTTTTTTTCAGCGAGTGTCTTTAGATTAATCTCTCAACAGCAATTTTTTTTTTTTTTTTTTTCAAGAAAACCAATAAAAGGGATAAAATCACAGAAGAATTTGAATGGCATTGGAGAGGAAATATGCTTATTTAAAGCTTGGGGAAAAATTCATATTTGCAAAGTTCTTTTGGAAAGTGAAGGTACGACAAAACATCGAATAAGTTACTTAATACTTATAACTTTGTGACAATATTTTTTTCATTTAAACTATTTAATAAATATATAATGAAAATGAGATGTTTAATCTGGAATTTTTGTTTATAATTTTAAAATTAAATTTATTATATAGATTGCGTAAATATATACAAAAAAAGAAAAAAAAAAAAAACAATAAAAAAAATGTAAATTAATAACAAAAATCAAAAATTAAATTAATAAGAATATCATCGCTAAAAATTATAAGTAGTTATATATAACATAACATATTATTTATATTAACATCATATTTTACATATTATAATATATATATATTACATATATATTATATAATAATATATATATATACGTAATATATATATCACCTCCATCATATTACTCTTATTTACGTTTACTTTCAGGGCGTGACCTTTGAGCAAAAAGGAAAAAATATAAAGAAAAAAAAAAAAAAAAAAACAAAAATGAAACAAAGTTGTGAGAAGATCACGTGCGGTACATATTTATAGATTGGTTTATATGGTAAAATATTAGTATTACATAATAGAATATGGTTGTATAATATGATATTAAATTATTAATAAAAAAATGGGCTATACTTAAGTATAATATATACGTGACTATATTCCGCTTAAAGTGAAGTTTATCCACTTGTAATATTTATCTCTTATAATATAACATCTTTTATTCTATGTAGGAGCTGTGTACTACACTGGGATAAAGATTCAGTTGAAATACGTAATACATATATATTATATTTATAATGTATCTCTTGTGCCGTGCTGTTAACTAATACATGTATCCGTATCATTCTATTAATGTACTATCTCCATAGGACATACTTAGGTGACAATAGATACTACAAGGTGGTTGTTTTTTAGGCGAGGGTGGGTGGCGACCAACTATATATTCCAAGCGAACCATGGCGAAATAGGATGACGGCATAAATTCTGGATATTTATTAATTCAATTGTATACTCTTTTTTAGGTTTTAATATTACCCCCAGAATTCGGCCGATTGAAGAAGTATTTTGACTTTGGAATCGCTTACAAGATTTTGCTTTATTTATTTATTTATTTTTTTTATTTTTATTTTTTTTTGTGCTTTGCTTGTTGCTGCAATCCCTGAATGTTGCATGACATTAAGACTTAAGTTTTTACATGCTTACTTTTTATGAATTGGGCCTAAAGTCCCAATTAACAGTCGGGTTCTATGAGAATAATCTAATGCATAGAGGAAGGAGCAAGATATAAGACAAGATACATTATAATTATAGCTGTACACCTTTCACTCACTTTCCTTCTTCCTTACTAACCTCACAGTTAAACGTAATCTCTAAACCCCACTTCTTATATCTGTCCAATCTTTTCTCCCGCATGCAGCGCGCAAACCCTGGCATGGTATTGATTAAGAAATAAAATAAGGGAAAATACCAGTATTGATAAGTAGAGGAGTAGGTGGTGAATTCCAGAAACAAAATAGTTGAGAGCGGAACTATTTCTATTGCAGCTGAAAGAAATAAGTTCCAGAGCATGACTAGGTGGTAATCAAATACTATAGAGCATTGTTGTAAATAAAAATTATTAAATATTTTTGTAAGTTTATAATAATAAAAATATAATCAAGTTTGTTACCCTGAGGATAGGGATTAATTGAAATAAAAAAACTGGTGTAAGGGTGGCTGTCGCAGTAACCCCGACTCCACCCTAATATTATTTCTGAAAGGTGCAACACTAATATATATATATCTATATTCAT
Organism: Trachelipus rathkii; assembly: GCA_015478945.1. NCBI lineage: Eukaryota > Metazoa > Arthropoda > Malacostraca > Isopoda > Trachelipodidae > Trachelipus > Trachelipus rathkii. The sequence continues at coordinate 6,112 of JABUQX010046442.1, forward strand.
AATTATATATATTATTATTTCCATTTATGCTTCTAATCATATGCACTTTCTCCCATCCTACTAATGTATCTATCTATCTTTAGGTAAAATAAGTAGACTAGTCATTTGCAGACAATATTTATTCTGATTTTATGACTGATTTTATGAAAGTGGACATTTTCCACCACATCCACCACAACTCATTTTTGTCTCTTGCTGTCAAGAGGAGTTACACATCGCTGGAAGTAAGTCTTCACAGTTTCCAATCTTGATGTTAGATGTGTAACCAGCAGCTCCATTGATTTATGAGTGCTAACCCCCTTTTTCTTCACAGACTTTTCTTCAATCAGCAGACCATCTTTTTAAGACCTTCTCAGTGCCCTTGCTGAGGGATTAATTCCCATAGGGTAAGCACTCATTGTAGCTTCAATATCATTCTTATTTAATTTTCACTCACTGTAATAACAGCATGGAGCTTCTCTATATTTGACTTGTCTACATTATAGGTGCTATTCTTGGGGCATTATCGCCTACTGCTAATTCAGGGTCCACTTCATCATTGCTATTGTAGGGCGCACGCTCAAGTGCTATTCTGGGGACTGTCATTACATATTTTGGGATCATCAACTTTGTTTTTGCCTATTGCCATTTTTGTGCCTTATTGCCATCATCCTGCTTTTGTACTTGACTTGTCACCAATCACCGATCCAATTGGACTCATCAGAAAAACAAGACTGCAAAACCAAGTTGAGTTACGGTTCATGTTTTTGCATCTTACACACACAGACAAATTAACTCAATGTTCCATTATTATTTATATTCTATGTAAATAATATTTGGAAATTCGAACATACAGTTCCGTCTGTAATTACTCTCTCTTAATGCAGACCATGATTTTACAGGACCTTGGAAGGTCACGAATGATGTAATTAGCTTCCCTCCCTTAAAAGTTAGTTTTTAAATAAAATTAGAAAAGGAAGCATTTGTTTCTCCCCCTTCTACTCAGTTAACATTTAATGATTACTTATTTACGGAGGGAGAGGAAGTTATTCAAATCAACGAAGTTGCTGATGAATAGTTTGCTGCCTAGATGTCTTATTAGTTCGTTCTGGTAAGAAACTTGTTTACCGTTAGAAAAAGCTTAGGCTAATTAACAAACTAACAGAACCGTAGAGCTACAGCGATAGTTATAGTATTAACTTACTAACTGATAGTATAGTTTTCCTATTAACCTAATAACCGGTGGATTAGATCATTACCGTCCTTATTAGTATCTGAACGCAGTTGTAGTCATAGTATCAGATTTTAGTTCTGAGTTTAAGTGTGAATGTTTGGGGACTTTCTTTCTTCCGGGTCATTTCAGTTCGGAGCGCCATAACTTCCCTTGCGGGCTTCAGATTCACTGAGTGCTTCGTCACTCTCCCCAACATCATCTTAAATTTAGTGGCGCCCGAACAGGGACGCGAATGTTTTCTCCGGTTCCTGAAGGAACACGTATGACTGATCTTTGAAGACTTGAATAGTGGTAGTAATAGAGTTAGGTCAGTAGATCAACCGTACCAGTAGTCATAGTCATAGTAGTCATAATAGTTATAGTGGTAGATAACGAGTGCCAGAGCAAGCTAACTCGAGGTCTACGCAGCAATATAAAAATTCATACAAAAATTTTGTTCGAATTTCTAAATTAGATACTGCCTGCTTTATCCAAATTTCACCTTCTCTGTCGCAAACACCTTTCTTTCTTATCATCATTTTTTTTTTGTCATAATATTTATTTTTGTGATATACTGATATATTGACTATATTTGAAATATAATATCTTGCCTAACCATAATGCAGCCTTCTAACAGATTTTCAGAGTTGCAGAGTTTGAATGGGGGCGAGAATGGTGATAATGGGGAGAGGGTAGCTGTAGGAGCGCAAGTTTTGGTGAATGTGGGTGATGAAGTGGAAGATTTACCTCCACCAACACAAAGGGAAATGTTGGATTTTATAAGGGAAAAGGAAAAGAAAGAGAAAGAGCAGAGACGAGACCCAGCTTTCGCTCGGGGACGTCCTTCTAATGTAGAACCTGTGTTGGACACTCCTTTGCAGGAGTTTGTCACAACATTAACACAGGAGTTCAAGTTCCTTAAGGAGGAGACTGCGTTGTTGCGAGCGCAACAACAACCACAACCAATACAACAACCTGCTAGGGTTGTTCCCAGCGTTACTGTTCCTGGTATTACAGATCTGTTGGGAACAGACTTTTCTTTACTAAATTTCGGTTCTCCTTCTGGTTCTCCTGTAATAGCTATGTCGGAACCAAATCCATACACGACAGCACATGTTTATGGAGTGTCACCCTCTGACGCTGTTTACACGACGTACACGACACCCCTTAATACACAACCGACTGACGTGACTTACGTTCAGACAGCAACGATAAACTCTCCTTTCCAAAGTCAAGGTATCTTTGAGCCTTTGACTTCCAGTATTTCCGCAATGCCGATTCCAGTTGCTGCAGTATCAGCACCATCAGATCATCGTCAACATGGATTAACAGGTCCTGCAGGACAAATTGACAACAGACCTTATTTTCCACCACCACCACCAACATACAATACAGCTGCTGATAATCAAGTACCACCGCAGTTCTTTGCTCCTTCAAGATTGGACGTTCTAGAACGACACATGCTTATGATGTCACAAGCCATATTGTATCTGGCAGAAATAGCAAAGAATTCGCGGAAGGTCAAGGTGGTAGATCCCGGAAAGTTCAAATACGAAGCTGACCAGGATCTTGTTAGTTACTTCGCAGATTTTGAACAGTATTGTTCGTTCAACTATCCTAACTCGCCTCACCAGTGGTTGCGCTTGTTAGGAAGACAACTTGAAGGTTCTTTCCTTCAGTTGTATCAGCTCATCATCAAGGATGATAGAAATTACAGATCCGTCAAAGAAACTTTGCTGGCTTGGTTCCACCAAGAAGAAAAACGGAAGAATGAACATAAGCTGAGAGCTTATCATTCAGCATACAGAACACCAGGCGAGAGTATTCGTATGTATGCTCTTCGTCTAGAACATCTAGCCAAGAAAGCATATCACGGTCTAGAAATGAGAGAGCATGATTCCTTACGAACTGCTTTTCTCCTCAGCCTACCTCCTTATGTAGAGAAACGGATTTCAGAATACATCAAGCAAATTGAGGAGGATAGTACTGAACGTGTACTCTGGAGTAAGATTGTAAGCTTAGCCGATTCTTTCGATCGCGACTACAACAAGGGTAAATCTACAGTAGCAGTTTCCAACAATTATACTCCAGAGCGAAATAACAGTAAATCGGATCAATCAAAGACTGACCTTGACTCAACAATCACAATTGACATTGTAAATCCTGGTTGGTCCGATGTTCTTCAGAAGACTCATAATGGACAAAAGTCTCACAACAAAGAGAACACATATCATAATACAAATCAGAATAAGAAATCTTATACCTCATCCACTAACAGTTCAAATAGTCGGTTTTACAGAGATTCCCAAAACACTAGCCGACGCAGTCACAACAATACACAGACACACACAAATCGCAATGAGAACACTAACAGAAATCACCTCTGTTGCGATTACTGTGAGAAAGTTGGGCACACAATGGATGAATGTTATAAGTATCTCGGGGTATGTTCGTATTGCAGAAAGAGGGGGCATATAAGGGATGAATGTAGATCCTTAAGATCTCCTCCACGTACAACACAAACAAATTCTGGTAGAGTGTGTCCGTTTTGCAAGGGCCCACATGCCGGAATTAATTGTACACATAGAACACCACCGCGCAATCAGACTCAGAGGAATACACATAACAGATCACCACAATCCTCTGGTCAAAACAGGAAACATAGTAATTCCCCACGCGCGGACAATACACACCAGCAGTCACGAACTAATACACGTGACACTCCGCTTCCGCAACGAAAATTTCTGGACCCATGCGATTGGTGCAAAAAGTCGCACTATGAAGGAAAATGTATGGGCCCATCAGAAGCAGATCAAGCGGGAGCTTTAAACTCCAAATCTCCCCGGAAATGAGCCATCCGGTGGAGACGAATTTACAGCAGTCCATGTTGAACCATATAGTGGCTCCTCATGCTGAAAAAATAGTAGAGGATAGCAATAGTGCTAGTTGTAATGTAGAAACCTTAGTGGTTAGTAGTAGTAGCAGTAGTGCTAGTCCCTCTCTTACAGAAACAGCAGCAGCAGGTAGTAGTAGCAGTGATAGTAGTAGTGCAGATACAGTAGCAGTTAGCAGTAGTGTTAGTCACTCTCATGCAGAAGCTGTAGTGATCAGCAGTAGTGATAGTAGTAGTGTTAGTCCTTGTGTGAATGTTGTAACATCAGACACTCAGGGGAAAACACTTGCCTCATTAGACACTACATCCTCTTACTCAGGTGTAAATGCAACTATTAGCAAAGCTACAGTGAAAAAAGATTTAAGGACGATCTCGGTGGATTTTAATACTGCCAAAGTCGATCCACTTGTAATTTGTGTAGCTTTTACCCGGAATAGTTCAGGCTTTTACGGCTGCATGGTTGATAGTGGTTCAGGCGTCAGCTTGATCAGTTCTTCTCTAGTTTCTGACCATCTCAGCCATGTTGAGCTTCTGCCCTCTGCCGAAGTCGGTATAAAAGCCATTAGCGGGTTGCAACGTAATCATGTAGTTTCTATACAGAACTACATAAAAATTCCGCTCTTTTTCGAAAATGGGTTTTCTGTTCCTCCAACTCTTTTCTTTATAGTTCCTACCGAATTTATGCCTGAGTTAATGGTCCTAGGTGCAGCCTCTCTGCGGGAACTAAATCTTTTACCGGATTTGTCCCGTAGGGAACTTGTTTATCGTTCTGAGGGTAAGCTAGAGGTCGTTGCTAAGGATTACTGCTTTAAAAGACCTTTTTTCAGTTGTGTTTCGGTCCATTCGATTTTGATTTCCCCCTTTTCATGCAGCTTTTTGGACATTAAGAGTCCTTCAGATGTACCACCAGTATTGGTGGGGTTCCAAGGAAATGAACATCCTTCTCTTATTTCTGTCTCTGGGGTAGTGGATCTTAACACTCCTCGACCTCAAATTGCCGTCCTTAATGTTTCCGACCGCCCTCAGTATATTCGGAAAAACACCACTATCGGACAATTATTTCCTCTTACTACCGAAGCAAAAATAGAAGTCCAGAATCTACGAGTGGACGTGACTCAAACGTCCGATTCTAATGGTACATCTACCTGGACTGTAGAACGCTTAATGGAGGAATTCAGTATTGCTGCATTACAGATAACTGAAAAGCAGAAGCAGGACTTGATTACGATTTTACTAAATCACCAAGCAGCATTAAGTGTTGGAGATCACGATGTCGGTGTAGCCACCAACATCACACACTCCATCGAATTAGAAACCGACAGACCTGTTCGGATTCCTGTCCGTCGTTTTCAAGGACCTCTTGCCCAGGAAATCGAACAGCAATGTCGGGATCTTTTGGAACAAGATATTATTCGACCTAGTAGATCACCGTATTCAGCTCCAGTTGTTCCGGTCAGAAAACCAGATGGTACTTTACGACTTTGTATTGACTACCGCAAGCTAAATAATGTCACAAAATCCGACTCTTTTCCATTGCCTAACCTTATTGACATGATATACAATATGTATGGGAATACATATTTTTCTACCATAGATCTAGTAAAAGGTTATTACCAGGTCGCAATGGAACCGGACAGTATTGAGAAAACGGCGTTTTCCACACCGTTTGCTCAATATGAGTTTCTTAAGATGCCATTTGGTGTAATGAACGGTCCGGCGACATTCCAACGTGGAATGATGCTTGCTCTGGCCGGGTTGCCGTGGTCCAAGGTGATGGCTTACATAGATGATATCATCATACTCAGTAACAGTTTTGAAGACCATCTTGTCACCCTTGGACAGGTCCTTTCTGCTTTAGAAAGGAATGGTTATAAACTTAAACCCAGCAAGACAAAGTTATGTCGAACTGAGGTTGAGTTTTTAGGCCATCACATTTCCAGCAAAGGGATTTTGCCCTTACATAAGAATATACAGGGAGCATTGGAGTTTCCCGTTCCCACTACGGTAAAACACCTTCGCCAATTTTTAGGGATGGTGAATTTTTATCGCCGTCATATCCCACATTGCTCCCAGATCAGTAAACCGTTGTCCTGCCAAACGGGGGGTAAAACAGTTAAGTGGACCTCAGAGTGTCAACGTGCTTTTGAGGAATTAAAACAGGCCCTGGTAAACCCCCGTTTGCTAGGATTTCCAGATTACGACTCCGCTGCATCTCCAATGGAACTTCATGTCGACGCCTCCGACATTGGCGCCGGGGCGTGTCTCTCGCAAATACAGAATGATGAACGCCGACCAATAGCTTTCATTTCTATGACCTTTAATGGTGCTCAGAGGAATTATGGAGTCATAGACAAAGAGCTAACGGCTTTACGATGGGCAGTAAAGTCCTTGAGACCCTTTTTGCGTGGAGTCAGGTTCATCATTTTTACTGATCATATGCCTCTGATTTACTTACAGAACATGAGTCTAGTCGATGGTCGACTAGCACGCACCATGGAGGAGTTAAACGAATTCGATTTTGAGATTCGTCACATTGCTGGTAAAAGCAATGTGGTAGCCGATGCTCTTTCACGCTCGCCAATAGATCCTGATTCTCCTCCGGATCCTGATCTTTCTGTACAGCCGTCAGTAGATTTCATACCCGATGGGTTTTTCGTTCTCGAAATTCCGGGAGGTGGCGATTCTCTATATCGTTGCTTCTCAACCTATTTGTATAGTTCCTCTGATCGTCATGGAGACGTTCGAACAACAGTTACAGAAGAACTTCGCAAACATCCACATAAATATCGGCTACAGGGCCGACACGTACAGAAAATGTTGCGACTTTTACAGCTTCCAGGACAGTTGCCCATTCCAGAGGTAATCGATGCCTTTTGTGATCTTTTCAAGGTGTCAGTTGTCATTTATTACAATGATAAACATCCCATAGTCTATGGAAGCCAGTTTATCGACCGAGTTTGTTATCTCAAGTGTCTTGGTGGTGTTCATTATAATTATCTGATGCCCACCACCCCAGACAATAGTACGTCGTAGCCCTTTTCTACATATGTAGAAACTGAATTAACAGTTATTCGACATGATTTTCTTCAAGATATCTTCAAATATCTTCTGGTTCTCATGCTGTTCACTGCCACTTGTGTTCTTGTGGTATTCCGTTCTCTTCATTGTCATCTGGTTCGTTTTCTGTTCTCTCTCTGTTTCTCTGAATGTTCTGTGGGTGAATTTGTGTGTTAGAGTGAGTGTGCATGTGTGCTGGGGATAACCACCAGTGCATGTACAATGGTGATGATACATTCATTCATCTCATCTCCTTTTCATCCACATTAGTATCAAAAACATAACTTCTTACACTAGTAGAGTTCTTACAGTCATCTCAGCCTCACTGAAAACAAAGCCTATAAGATCTATAAGAACAGTGTTTGTTGGTTGTAGCATTTATATATTATTATTTATTATTAATGTAAATATAATATTTCTCGGAAGTGTCCGATTTTTAAATATTTTCCCCCATTAGGCATTAATAAATATTTATTTTACATATTTCATATTTACATATCTGATTACCAGAATTTACAGTGTTGAAGGTTTGCCTTAGTAGCAATTCAACCATATTTTATTTTACCAACAAACCGGACGTTCTTCTTAAACTCAACTTTTCATTTTTTTTATTTTTCAGTACCCAGACACTTTTAGTTATAGGATTATTTTTATATTTGATTTTTTTTTTGTAATTGTAAATATTTAATTAAAGTTAAACTAAATCAAATAAATAAATAAAAAAGTGAAAATATGAAAATATTAATGAAAAAATAAGACTTTATAAAATTTATAAAACTTTTTGAAATTTGAAAATTATGAAATTAAAATAAAAGACCAGCACCGCTGAAAATATTTATATTTAAAGAATTATAACATGTTCCAGTGTTTGTTTAAAGTGTTAATAAATTAAATAAATAAAATATTGTTAAATAAAAAAAATGTGTATGAATAAAAATGATTAATTAATTCAGAAAAATCACTGATGATAATTTTCATTATTAAGACAATTAATACATAATTAATCAAATATTTGAAAATTTGTAAATTCAGAAATCAGAAACGATAATTGTAAATAATAAAATTAAATCGTTAATAATTAAATTAAAATAATGGAACATCATTTTTTTTATATATACATATTACACAGATGCAATTAATAGAACCAGTATATTTCGTCTCTTTACAGTAACGAAGATTCTCTTAAGTTGTCGGCGCCAGTGAGCCGAATCTCCTTCGCCGTGATGTGAGAAGACATGGTTAAGAGATGAATTTACTGAATTTACTGAACTTACATCAAGAATTACCTAGACTCCTCGATTGGAGTACACCAATCAAACCCCTGGAGTCATCGTACTGACTATTCGTCTGTTACCACTGAACTTTTATCGATATCGATTCATCAACCTGTATCATCAATCTTCCGGTATCCAATCACTACGGAAAAGATCGCGTGTCGCAGCCATTCTTTTCCCGCTTTCCTCAATAATTTTAACAGACGTCATTACAGCTTCAGTTTAGCTTTTGTAAATATTCCAGTTCCGGTTTCGTTTTGTTTGTGTGTGATTTTTGTTGGACTATTTCAGTCCGTCCCATTTCAGTTTCAGTTCTCCGATGGAGACCTTCATCTCTCCGCTGCCCTTCCACTCCTTATTATTTAATCTTCAGCTCTTCAGTATTTCAGTTTCAGTACATCATGATTATAAGAAATTTGAGTGGGGGCGTAATTTTAATGCGGGGGGATGTAAGGGTGGCTGTCGCAGTAACCCCGACTCCACCCTAATATTATTTCTGAAAGGTGCAACACTAATATATATATATTTATATTCATAATTATATATATTATTATTTCCATTTATGCTTCTAATCATATGCACTTTCTCCCATCTTACTAATGTATCTATCTTTAGGTAAAATAAGTAGACTAGTCATTTGCAGACATTATTTATTCTGATTTTTTGAAAGTGGACATTTTCCACCACATCCACAACAACTCATTTTTGTCTCTTGCTGTCAAGAGGAGTTACACATCGCTGGAAGTAAGTCTTCACAGTTTCCAATCTTGATGTTAGATGTGTAACCAGCAGCTCCATTGATTTATGAGTGCTAACCCTCTTTTTCTTCACAGACTTTTCTTCAATCAGCAGATCATCTTTTCATCTTTTCAAGACCTTCACAGTGCCCTTGCTGAGGGATTAATTCCCATAGGGTAAGCACTCATTTTAGCTTCAATATCATTCTTATTTATTTTTCACTCACTGTAATAACAGCATGGAGCTTCTCTATATTTGACTTGTCTACATTACAGGTGCTATTCTTGGACTACAGCTTTTGCTATTCTTGGGGCATTATCGCCTACTGCTAGTGTCTGGACAGATTTCAACTTTGCTATTCTTGGGAGCATCAGTCTTTGCCAGTCTTGGGACTATCATTACATATTTTGGGATCATCAACTTTGTTTTTGCCTATTGCCATTTTTGTGCCTTATTGCCATCATCCTGCTTTTGTACTTGACTTGTCACCAATCACCGATCCAATTGGACTCATCAGAAAAACAAGACTGCAAAACCAAGTTGAGTTACGGTTCATGTTTTGCATCTTACACACACAGACAAATTAACTCAATGTTCCATTATTATTTATATTCTATGTAAATAATATTTGGAAATTCGAACATACAGTTCCGTCTGTAATTACTCTTAATGCAGACCATGATTTTACAGGACCTCGATAGATCACGAATGATGTAATTAGCTTCCCTCCCTTAAAAGTTAGTTTTAAATAAAATTACAAAAGGAAGCATTTTGTTTCTCCCCCTTCTACTCAGTTAACGTTTAATGATTACTTATTTACGGAGGGAGAGGAAGTCATTCAAATAAAGAAGTTGCTGATGAATAGTTTGCTGCCTAGATGTCTTATTAGTTCGTTCTGGTAAGAAACTTGTTTACCGTTAGAAAAAGCTTAGGCTAATTAACAAACTAACAGAACCGTAGAGCTATAGTGATAGTTATAGAACTAATTAACTAACAGATAGTCTAGTTTTCTATTAACCTAATAACCGGTGGATTAGATCATTACCGTCCTTATTAGTATCTGAACGCAGTTGTAGTCATAGTATCAGATTATAGTTCTGAGTTTAAGTGTGAATGTTTGGGGACTTTCTTTCTTCCGGGTCATTTCAGTTCGGAGCGCCATAACTTCCCTTGCGGGCTTCAGATTCACTGAGTGCTTCGTCACTCTCCCCAACACCGTTTCGAACGTACCTTAATACTGTTGCCAACTGCGATCTTGAAGTTACATCGGAAGTTTCATCAAGTATTTTAGAAACAAACTTTGAATTAATTTCTTCCTTTTTGAAGTTTTTAATGACTATGGATAAAGCCTCAATTATATCGTTTTGTATATCAGGTGATGTCCCTTGAAAAATAGTCGACGTTCTTAAATGGTTATCCAAAGAAGAATCATATTTTCGAAGAAATTCAAGAAGTTCTCTATAATTTCCTTTATTTTCTGAAGTACTCGACTCTTCATGACCCCGCAAGGAAAGCTCTTGTTGGGAAAGGAAGCATACAGAATCAATAAGTCTTTCTAAAATTTCTCTATTTTTTTTTACTTCCTCATTATGACGACTGATTCCGGCTCTCATTTGGCAGTCAAGTAAGGTATCAATTCGCTGCTTTCCAAACATTTTAAAAGCCAAATAAGCTTGCATATGAGCTTTCGACTTTTCATGTCTTTGAGCTGCAACTGATAAATGATTTAGATCATTGTAGCCATTCTTATTCCAAACTCCATTTTCGGTAGAAAATAATATGCATATGAAACAAAATAATTTTTGACGAATTTCACAACCAGTTAGCCACTCAATAGATTCATAGTTTGATGCGGAAAAATGGCGTATATATTCACAATTTTTGTCTTTATGCTTAGAAGTTAATTGCTCTAGAGCTGGTTTGGCTTGTCCTAATTTCAAATTTTATAAGGAAGTAACAATATTGAAGAAAGAAAGAAAAGAATAAGAAACGGAATGGTGATCTGGAATTTTTTTTATTAAGAGATCTAGCATTCCACAGCACAAAACTATTATAGGTCATGAATGCTAAGGAAGGAGGAGATCAAGAGAAAAAAGCCTGATATGATCGCCGAAAGTATTATACCTAATGAGGAGCTATTTGATAAACGCCGAAAAATTTCGATACTAATGGAATGACAGATAAACACAACTCATACGAAAATAAAGAATTCAAATTCCTATAGTACTTTTTATA
>JABUQX010046442.1:20000-32500 GCA_015478945.1 Trachelipus rathkii
TGATTGGTGTTTACGATCTCGTCAAGTATCACATTGTTGCTTTCACCTCCATTCTCATTTGTTTCTATCTTTCAGTTTATTTTGGGGTACCGTTTTTCTCTGCGGTGAGCAGCTTTGCCCATTACTGAAGTGTTGTCTATTCTAGCTTTGTTGATTCCGTGGTAGCAGTGTTCCGCGCTCCGTGGTCCTTGCGCAAATACTCTCACTCAAGGTATTGCATTTCTCCAGCGCATCGATTGATGCGGTCGAGTCTCCTCCACATCTATCTTCTCTTAAGCTCTCCGCTTGCTGTTCTCCCCGGTATATTGCTGACCACATTTTGTTTTGGGTTTTGTTAATTGAGATCTTCGAGTTTCTTTGTTAGTGTTTCATTGAGTAGGACCTGGCCGGCGTTCGTTAAGGGTTGCTGTGGTCTAGTGAGGCGGAGGGAGCAGTGTACCTGTCTTTGGCTGTGGTGGGTGTTTTGTTTTTTGCTTGTCTTGGTTGTGGGGAGCCGTCTCTCCATCTCTCACGTTGCGTCTCGCTTCGCTCCAGCATGTCTCTAAGTTCATTTCTGCGCATTTGCCAGTAATATCATGTCGCGCTAATTCCTCTATAATCCTGCTCTTTCTGCGACCTTCTTTTTTATCACTACGATTTCCAGATAGCTCAGTGAAGCAGAAATTGGGTTGACGACAACGCTTCCCCTGTGTTTGTGACTCAAGTGATCCTACCGCGGTGTATTGACTGATGTCTTATTTCTCGAGAGTTGAGTGTCTGTCCTTACATTACATTTGTTTTATTCTTTATGATGGGCAACGCTCCAGGGTTTCCTCTCAACTTTTTTATCCACTGAATATTCTCTCTCTAGCACTCTCCATATGGTCGCGCTCTTTTTCTAGGTTGCCACTGAATCAGAAGTTTTTCTTAAGAACTATGAAAAGCTACATATGCTCCGTTCTGTTCTTTCTTGTATGTTCCGTGCTTGCTCTGTGGTCCCGCTAGTCGTGGTCTTCTGTATTCTAGTACCTATTGGCGATCAGCGTTTGTCCTCTAGTATTCTCGCGTTTATGCTCTAATGGTGTTTCTTGCATCTGAATGAATTGTTAAGTCGCTGTTAGTTTGTTAGCTTGGGGCTCCGTTGTTTCCGTATCTTTTTTTTTGTTTTGCGCGGCTGTGAGTGGAGTGTTGGTTTTATTGATACTGATTGAGTGACTTTTTCCCTTAGCGCTCTGTCGTGGTAACTTCGCTCTCTGTTCCAGACATCCTATTGAACCAATTTCAGAAATTCTTTTCGATGTTGTTCTCGTCCTTTGGTTGGTGGTAGTTCTTTGTGTTATTTCCCTTCTTTTCCCAATCTTCATGTGTGTCTGCTGAGAGTCACTCTCGTAACTGCCTGTGCGCTGATGTATTCTCCTGCCCACTTTATCTGTGTCATGGCGCTTCCGTCGTCGTATTTTCACTCGAGGCACGGCGTGCGGTCATCAGCGATGTTAAGCCAGTTTCTTCTGTGAAGTATCCCGTTTATCGTCTCGGTGTTGGTCTGTTTGATGGCTCATCCAAAAGAATTTTCACCTGCTGTATGCCTTGGTTATATGTGCATGTTGTGTTTGGGACTTGTTCGCTGCTTTGGAAGGTGCGCCTATAGGTTCTGTTTGTGGTCATGTGTCTATAATATCTCTCTTGCTCTGTTTTAAAACTCGAGCGATCTCCCATAATTGTCTGCGGTGCCCCTTCTTCTCTTGCTGCCTTTCTTTTTACTCTTCTTTTCACTCTCTCTGTTTCATTTTTTACCTCCATATACTGGGCCACCTTCTCATCAATACTGCTTTCTTCTTTATTGCCTCCTTCACTCCTTCAGTCCACCACTTTGTGTCTTTTCCTCGTTCCTCTACCATTCCTTTAAAACCCAGGGTTCTTCCTCTGCTCCCTTTTTACTTTTTCTTGTATCTCCCCTATCTCTGCGCGCGACTACTTCTAATTTTTTCTAGATTCTGACTTTATATTCAATTAATTTCCTGCTTTTCTTGTCACATGTGTTAGGCTCGCGTAAGGTTTGACTCCAGCTGTTTTAATGTTCACGATTCGTTTTTCTTTATTTCGCAACTGTCTGTCGTTCACTTCTCTGAATTATGAGAAATTACCTTAGCCTAAGAGGTTGTTTGTGCTATACTGGAATTTATTGTGTGAAGAAGGGGTGTTTCAGGAACGAGGATTATAGATTTTAGAATAATTTTTTTGCGACGATTTTGCTGGCAAAGAGTGTCAGAGGCCGGATTTGGTAATAAAGTTCAATAGTTTATATTGTTTGGTTATAGAGAAAAAGAGGTTTTAGATGGAGCTTAATTTGTGTGTGATGACCGAGGTTGGATATTTTAAGTAATTGATAATTTGTAATAATAGAATGGAATGAGATAATGTGAATAATTGAAGTAATAAGAGTGAGAGGTAATGAATAATAATAGATAATTAATAATACAGTAATTAGGCAAGAAGATGGATCACTGTGGACGTTATGGGGGTTATGGTTGGGTGCTGTATGATTTTATACAGTGATTTTGGCATGTGGGTGTTAGGTTTGTTTAATGGCCTTCTTGTAAGTATTAAATTTATATTCTGTGAATAATTATGTGATGAGCTACAGTTTGAAGGAGATTGTATATGTGGTGATAGTGTGTTTGAATTGTTTATGTTGATAGGTGTTTGATTTTGTATAATCTGGGAGATTTTTTGTAGATTTGGTGGTGGTTTGGGCTCTGGTTTATGGGGTGTTGTGGTGGGTGTTGAGAAGTGTGTGCTTTGCATGGATTATACCTGAGTGATCGTGACCTAAACTAACATCCAATTCAGCGCAAGAGTAAATGTATACCTAATAACTTCTGCCTCCTCTCTTAAACTATCTCAAATAATCAAAAATAACTAAGACTGAGCGCTATTGGAGTACAAATTTCAGTGGGAAAAAATATTTTAATTCAAAGTAATTTGACTAAATGGTAAAAATGGGATTGTAATTTATAATGAATTGATGGACTATGTTTTATATTATTTGGATTATTTAGGTTGATGAAAATCGAAGTGCTATTGTTCTTATTATCTTCTATTATGTGTGTGAGTTAATTATTAGAAGGAAAAAGTATTGTGTGTTTCTTTCATCAGAGTTATTGGATTTATGGTAATGCAGGTATTGATTAAAATTATATTTATGGTTAGGGGGATGTTTTCTGCCCTGATTGACAAAAATTTGTTATGGAAAACTGAATTACAAATATATGGTGAAGTGGAAGAGTGGTATGAAAAGAGTGGTTAAATTCCTGATTGATTTTGGCTAAATTGTAGTTACCTGGTATTGAATTACAAGCCATAGGAAAAGAAATGAGCATAAATCTATGCCATTTCTATGAAGTGATTAGCCTGATGGCTTTTATTCTTAAGATTTTTTGTGTTTTTATTATTGAGTTGAGTTTGTTTGAATGAACCTTGTTTATAATGTAAAGTAAATTTTTTGGCAGAGTTATTTTTTTTTTTATATACACGGTCTAGGCAAATAAGAAGAGAGGGTTATAGTTACTAAGAAAAACAACCAGATCTCACCTTGTTATTTCATGTAGTTTCCTTCTAAAGCGTCGCATTTATTCCTAAATGCGTAGGATTGATTGGGCTTGTAGAATTGGAATCTGCTGTAGTATTTATTTAGCTGCTATTCATGGTATTTTTAAGAACTTCTATAACAAAAATGTTGTTTTTTTTTTTATCATCTGAACTAGAATTGTTTTGTTAATTTCAGCCCTAGGGCCCTTCGCTTCTGTTGTTGTAGGTCCAGCGCTAGCCTGCGTATTTATGATGGTTACTTAGAAGCTAATAGGAACAAGGTGGCTCTTTGGCTGGCCTCGGAGATTTTGGGTGTGTGAGAATATATTCCAATTATGGTAAGCAATAGCGTGTGTCCGATGCTCATGAATTTATTTCTTGTGAGCGAGAATTATTGAAGTATTTCTATATTTTATTATTTGTATACTTACTGAACCAAGAATGAGATATGGAAATTTTACCTAGGTATAAACTCCTTCTTAAATTTTAAATATTAAAATTTGAGATAAACTAATACATTATAAAATTAATTAATTAAAGATTTAGTTAAAAGTTTAATAAATGCATTACCAAAATCTAAATTTATGCTCATTTTTACTGTTGCTTTATCCAGGTATATTTTGACTGAAATTTAAATGAAATATTATAATTTCTTGGCATCAAAAATCTTGAAAAGTATTTAAAATTAACTAAAAAATATTTTATAGGAAAACTTTGTTTTGTACACTCCCACCAGAACTGTTCAATTTATTTAAATTTATTTAATATAAATTTACTTAAATTGAACAAAAGATTAATTTTTTTTTTTTTTAATAATTAAAAAAATTATATGTTAAATGAGCATGAAAAAAAAATCCACTTAAATTGAACTAAATAAAAAATTAAACTAAATATCTAGAGTAATTATAAAATGTAAATGCACTTCAATTCTATGTAGTCTTAGCATTTTAAAATTACAGTAAGTTTTAAGAGCAGCATTATGGTTATGTTTCTCAGGAATGGAGTAAATTATATAGCTTTCAACATAGCATTCTAAAAAATTTGGCACTTTTCCTCTATCAAATGGGAGGAGGTTTTCATTCTTATGCTCAAGTTTTAATTTATTATCAAAGGAAAATTTTGAGAATTGTGAGCACCCTTTCAGATATTCATGATGATGGTTTTTTCCCCTTTGGCTAATATTTAAGATACAATTATTTTTATTATTATTTGATATAATGTTTGAATTTGGAGATGGGGTTGTGGCTCTTACATATAATTTAGTATCAGATTTATCAGGCTTAAGAAAATCTGGTCCTGGGAAACAGTTTGAATTTTTTAATGGTTTTGGGGGAAAGCATGGTGAAATACAATTATCAAACCTAGCCAAATTTAAAGGAGTTATATACTTTTCAGAAGCTTTATGTAATCTTTTTTCTTCAAAAACAGAACACTTTTGCAACTTTTTTCTTTCAAATAGGAAAGAATCTAACAAAGATAATGCTACTGTACTGTCTTGATAGATGGGAATTGATTCTACTTGAATAGCTTCTATATAGTAATTACCACAAAGTACATTATGCAAATTAAAAATGAATTCTGTAGTTAATGTAATACTCAAGGATTCAAAGGTAGGAATATGTTTACATTTGGATTTGGTATTTACTGAACTATTCTGCACAATAACAAATTTAACTCCATTATTCATATTGGAAATAAGGTCAATTACCCCAAGTATAACTTTACATGTGTCCCACTGAAGTACTGAAAATTTAACAGTGAGGGAAGGTAATTGAAAATATGGATTTAAAATAAATTCACCCACTTTGGGGAGGTTAAGCATAAATGGTTGCAGTCTCAAGCAATAAGGCTGAAGAATGAGAGGAAATGTATAGCAAGAGTATGGTAGGCCTACTTCCTCAACTGTGTTTTCTTCAAATTTTGGGGAAGAGGGAGCAGGGGCCTCTTTTACTTCTGAGGAATGTTCTTTAAACTCACTCATATTCAATGATGTGTCTTTGTTGCACTGGTCATATAACACCTCCTTAGCACTATCTAAATTATCATTTATTTCATCATCTACAATTTCATTACTCAAATTACACTCAATCCCACCTTTCAACTCATTTACTAGCTCAACATGAGATTTTGACCCTGTATGAGGAATCATGTTATCTGTATTAGAGTATATATGGGGTGTATTGAAAGATTGTTCCATTGTAGCACAATAAATGATTGCAAGGATCTCTTTACATTTACTTTGATAGTCAAGACACAAATTATATTCCTGTGCAAACTTATCAGCATCAAATTGTTTGGAAAATTGGATATCTTGTATTTCATTATCTAGATATTTTAAAGATTTCTCCTTATCTTCAACCATATATTTTATTTTATTCATTTCCACTAAGGATGTGGGAATATTGGTTTGGATTTTACTTAACTCTAAGGTAATGTCTCTTCGGATGAATTTACGTTTTAACATTAAAAGGTTTAAACTAGCCATATTGAAAAGAAAAAACTTATAAAAATTGGAACTAATAAAATCTGAAACATGTACAGTATGTTAATACAGTTTTAACTAACTTTTTTTTGTTTTGTTTTTTTTTTATATATGATATGAGTTTTGATGAAACTCAATGATCGTATTTCAAAGTTAGAACAAAAAATTTACTTTTTTATATTTTAACTGTATTAAAATTTAAATGATGATAAGCTTATATTTATAAGTTCTGAATCAAAATAGGCCAAATACAAAAAGAAATTTTTTTTTTTTTTTTTTTTTTTTACTATTATTATTTATTTATTTATTTATATATATTTTTTATTATTATTATTTTTTTTTTTTTTATATCAAATTAAAATATGCAACAAGCTTTCGGAAAAAGAAACTATGCAAAAATGGTTTTAATAAAAAAAATAAATTGTAGGCCAAATTTTTGACTAACGTCTGAAAATATTTGGACGAAAGAAAAAATTTTTTTGCAAAAAATATTTTGACAAAAAATAAAATCGTTGACTAAAAAAAAAACTCGAAAAAATTTGAGGAACTTTTAACAAAAAAATTGTAAACAAAACTTTCGACTAAGTTATGCAAAAAATATTATTATAAAAGATTTATGCGAAAAAATTTTGAATGAAAAAAAAATCGACTAAAAAATTTTGATAAAAAATTGCGAAATTTTTAACTTTAAAAAAAATAAAATCATAGGCAAAACTTTCAACTAAGGTTATGGAAGCAACAAATTGTGCTTGCACATATAGAATATGCAAAAAGTTTTGAAAAAGAAATATGTGAAAATTGTTTCGACCAAAAATAGGTAAATCGTAGAAAATTCGTTTCGACAAAAATATGCGAAATTTTTTGGAAAAATCAAATTTAAGAAAAAAATGGTATTTAAGTTTGCTTAAAAGATAAATTTTAAACAAAATATAAATATAAAATATGGTTATGAGTTTTGTAAAATTATAATTTTGAAAAATAATAGCAATATTTTAAAAAAAAAATTTTTTGTTATTTTTATGCAGATTCCAATTTCCATCAAGCCCATCTCAACATACTTTCATATTCTCTCATTTATCCCTTTTTTCACACCATGAATAAAAAAACCCTCTAGCCAAAGTTGTTTGGCTAACTGAATATTTGAAAAAAGTTTCAAAAAAAATATTTAAAAAAAATTTTGCAACATTTTACTCAAAAATTAGACCAGAAAATCTAAAATTTTTGGTTAAAAAAAAAAAAAATTTTAAAAATTAATTTTTATAAATTAAAATAATAATAATAATATAATATAATAATAATAATAATAATAATAATAATAATAATAATAATAATAATTACAGAGATTGATCTGGTCTTGAAGTGGATGGATGGAAGAACGATGCAGTATTCAGTTGGGTAGTTTTAATCCCTCTGAAAAAATTTATACTGAATATAATATACTACAAAGAGATTGTATGGTATAAAATTCTTTAAATGGTTATAATTTATAAACTGTGAAATGAGAGATAGGCTCTGGTTATAAGAAATGTTGCTTGCAAGATAACTTGGAGGTGACTGACCTAAACTACACAATCACCAAAGTAAATGTAACTAATAATTCTGCCTCCTCTCTTAAACTTATCTCAAATATCAAAATATAAGACTAGCCTATGGAGTAACAAATTCAGTGGGAAAAAATTAATCAAATAATTGACTAAATGGTAAAAATGACTGAATTATAAAAATGAGACTAGTTTATATTATTGATATTTATTTGATAAAACAAAGGTTGCAGCAATCCAATTTTAGTTAAAAAAAAAAAAAATTTGTTAATCTTTCATCAGGTTATTGGATTTATGGTAATTCAGTAAAAATATATATGGTCAATTTTCTGCCCTAGACAAAAAATTGGTTATGGAAAACTGAATTACAAATATAAAATGGAAAATGGATGAAAGATTGGTTAAATTCTGATTGATTGCAAATTTAGTTACACTGGATAATTATGCAAGCATAGGAAAGAATGAGCATAAATCTAGCCTATCTATGAAGTAAGCCTATGGCTTAGCTTAAGATTTTTGGTTCTATATTATAAAAACTTTAAAATTAAATAAATTTTTTGCAGAGTTTATTTTTTTTTTATATACACTTCAGGCAAATAAGAAGGAGATTTATAACTAAGAAAAACAACCAGATCTCACCTTGTTATTTCATGTAGTTTCCTTCTATAGACGTCGCATTTATTCCTAAATGCGTAGGATTGATTGGGCTTGTAGAATTGGAATCTGCTGTAGTATTTATTTAGCTGCTATTCATGGTATTTTTAAGAACTTCTATAACAAAAATGTTGTTTTTTTTTTTATCATCTGAACTAGAATTGTTTTGTTAATTTCAGCCCTAGGGCCCTTCGCTTCTGTTGTTGTAGGTCCAGCGCTAGCCTAATATATAAAAAAAGAGGAACAAAGGCCTTCGCCTCGTGGAAAAAATTAGTCCAAAGTTAAACAAAGCTGCTTCCATCTCATGAAATTATTTCTTGTTGGAGACAAAATACTTCAATATTCTTATATTATATTTGTAACTCTGAACCAAGAATGAGATATGGAAATTTCACCTAGGTATAAACTCCTTCTTAAATTTTAAATATTAAAATTTGAGATAAACTAATACATTATAAAATTAATTAATTAAAGATTTAGTTAAAAGTTTAATAAATACATTACCAAAATCTAAATTTATGCTCATTTTTACTGTTGCTTTATCCAGGTATATTTTATAAAATTTAAAGAATATTAGTTTTACTTCTTGGCATCAAAATCTTGAAAAGTATTTAAAATTAACTAAAAAATATTTTATAGGAAAACTTTGTTTTGTACAACCTTACACTGACACAGTAACATTTACCAAAAATTTATCACAGCATTGGTATCACTTTCACATTTCTTGTTAGCCTACTATGAGACGATATTATATAGTCTATAATAGATCTCTGATCGAATTCTCTTATGATATTGTTCCATCTATATCTTGTGAACCTATGTGAGGTCCCCTGTTGGAAAAAACCATTCATGATCTTCATTATCTTCCTTAAACAGAAATCTATCAACATCTCTCCTGCAATATTTCTTATCTCCCTCTACATACTGTCCCACCATTCTCTCCACCTCGCTCTTCTCCTCTCCACTCTTGCACTGAACATCTACAATGTATATATATAATATATATATATTTATTATATTATATTATATATATATAAAAAAATATTTTATAGAAAAAATATTATATATATATATATATATATATATATATTATATATATATATATATATATATATATTATATATAATATATATATAATAATATAGTTGATATTTTTTTTGAAAAATGTATCGAGTATCGATAATCGATTTTTTCCGATACATCTATAGAAAAAAGCATAAAGCGATACCGATACTCGATACATTTAGGAATTGTCTAAGCGATACCGATAACCGATACAAATGTATCGATCGATACGTATCGCCGATGCATGTATCTAGATACTGCCCATCACTGTATATATATATATATATATATATATATATATATATATATATATATATATATATATATATATATATATAATATATAATATATAATATATATATATATATATATATATATATATAATATATATATAAAACCTACAGCCTTCCATGCCAAGTTTACACTGAGCCGCCACTGGCTCTAGAGCTGGTTTGGGTTTTCCTAATTTCAATAAAATTGTTAATTTATCACTGTAATTTCTTGAGGAGAACGGGATATTTAACAAATCGTTAACGCTATTTTCCATATTTAAAAAAAATTGCAGCTGTACTTTTGGAAATTTTAAAATTTGAAACTTCACCAACCATGCACTAACAAATCTCAATGAAGACTGAGTAATTAGAATTTAGAGTTATGAGTTTCTAATTACCAATTTAATATTATACTATCATAGGCACTATTTCTATATATACATAAATATATAATATATATATATAATTTATATTATTATATATATATATATATAATAGTATATATATATATACATGGGCGTCGTTCAGGGGGGGGCAGCTGCCCCCCCCTAGAAGTGTTTACTCTTATTATGAGTGCTACCTGCGAAATTTTTTTTGATCCGACCTCCCGTTCCGTGGTGGGCCGTTAAGTACGTTTTTATGATATATTATATATATATATATATATATATATATATATATTATATATATATATATATATATATAATTAAAATATTTTTAAACCACTTTAAAATAAATAAAGGAAAATCTTAAGAAAAATAACTAAACGAGATAAAGTTTACGTTTTGGGACTTATATCCTTTGTTCCCCTGAGAGACCAAAAATTATGTACACAATTATTTTAAATACAAAAATAATGAGAGAATCCAATAATAATTCCGTTTTAAAAGAAACCTCTACAGCCAGGGAAATACACAGAGTGGCGTCACATCTTATTCCTTTTTATTAATCAAGTAATTCCAAAATATTTAATTATTATCAAAAAGTAAGTCTTAAATATGAATACTGTATAAATCTTTTTGTGTTGGATCAAGAATTGAAAAATACCTTCTGAAATGTTAAAAAATACTTTTTGTATGGAAATCAAAAGTACTGTATCAGATAACTTCAGTATTAGCTATTCGGAAATGTACGATCAAACTGTGCACCTTGGAAATCAATGAAATGATCTTCTTGTGAAAAATGTCTAAATACAGCACTAACTTTCATTGCCTCTCCTGACTTCACATATGTTGGTCAATTCTCGTTTTTAAGGTTCTTTAAAGTTTCTAAAAAATATATAAACATTGCACATATACAAGGAATTTTGTAAACACCTCCCATGGCTTCTCGTTTTGTAGTATTATTAGTAATTAAGATTCTTGAAAGTGTATCAGGAAAACTGAAAATTAAATTAATATTAAATAAATGTTTAAATATAACTTTAAGTTCAAGAAGTTGGGGTGAAAAAGGAATAAGTTTAACATTTTCCATGACAAAAGGAGGGCAATTTCTTAGTCCTAGAAAATTAGAGTAGGCATGTTTATATTTACGTTTAATTAAAAAAGGGGATATGCCAGTTTCTCTGAAAAAAGTTTTGGAAAATAAAGTCAGTTTCTCTTGTTGGAGAAATTGTGGATCACAATAATGGAAAGCTCTTAGAAACATATTACAGATAATATTATTTTTAAAATATAGGGGGTGAAAAGAAAAGTAATGGAGAAATTGATTTGAATGAGTTGGCTTACGATAAACTTTAAAGGCCAGTTGTGTTCAGTTTTGTATATTAAGTCAGGAAAGGAAGCATCCTATTTCAATTTTGACCTTCATGAGGTAAAGGTATTGTTTGAGTTCAAGTACATTAATTTGTTCAAAGAATTTGATCAATTGAAAAAGAAATAAGGTACAATAGCAAGAAACATCATCTTACTATTTCCTTCCCCAAGAAAAGACTGAGAATAAAGAGGTGCACGTGAAGAAGTCTGTTCTCAAAGAACTCCATGTAAATGTTTGCTATGATTCGGACTCAAACATCTCCCATACTTGTACCAAATATTTGGCGAAAAAAATTATTACGAAAAGTGAAAACATTTTGTGCCATGCATATATGTAAGCAGCTAATAAAATGTGGAATAGGTATAGGAACCATATGAGGCAACAAAAATGGTGCAGAATTTTTGTTTCGTTCCAAAGATAAAAACTTAAATCAATTGATTGAGTCCTTTTTCATTTCTACAAAAAGTAATTTTAACATTTCAGAAGGATTTTTCAATTTTGATCCAATCAACAAAAAAGATTTATATCAGTATCATATTAAGGACTTACATTTTAGAAAATAATTAATATTTTTGGATACTTGATAAAAAAAGGAATAAGAATGTGACGCCACTCTGTCTTTTTGCTTGAATTTATATTTTCATTTTTTATTTTGTATTTAAAATATTTTTTTTTATATTTTGTGTTTTAATAATTTGTAAATTTTTTTTAGTTCTGATGAGGGGACCAAGGATATAAGTCCCGAAACGTAAACTTTATCTCGTTTCGTTATTTTTCTTAAGATTTTCCTTTATTTATTTTAAAGTGGTTTTAAAAAAATATTTTAAGTATTTACAGAGCTTGAGTGTTGAATTAGAGTTCTTTAACTGACATTCATGATCTATAAATATTATTTATATATATATAAATTATATAAATATTTATATAATATATATATATATATATATATATATTATATATATATATATATTATATATATATATATATTATATATATATATATAATATTATAGTATTATATATATATATATATATATATATATATTAATATATATATATATAATATATATAACGAGTTATGGCGAAGAACTAGTTGGCAATTTCGTCAACTTCTCCACATTTCTCATTGCGATTACGAAGGTCATCTCACTCATTTATATGCTCT
>JABUQX010046442.1:40000-53981 GCA_015478945.1 Trachelipus rathkii
AAAATAGTTTTTTAAAATGAAGCTAACTACATATGGACAAGTAAGATCATGTGTTACAAAATTCCTACTTTTAAGAAGTAAATACACAAAATTTTATTAATATTTAAAGTAAAACGTACTTACCAAGGAATCTCCAAATATCCATGATCTGATGAAATTGAAAAATAACTTTACACTGAGGCGGTGTTGAATTATAGAGTGGCCTCACGGAGTGATAATTTCAATGCTTACTTTGATCCTTAAACACTTAATAAAGAATTGAGAATCCGCCTGAACACAAAATCTAGAATTTATATATACATATCAACATTAAAAAAAACATAGATGGAATAACATATTCTTATTCAGTTTTTATCAACAAATTAAAAGAGCATATAAAATGAGTGAGATGACCTCGTATCGGCAAGAGAAATGTGAGAAGTTGACGATTGCAACTAGTCTTCGCCATATATCGTATATATATATATATAATATATATAATATATATATATATATATATTATATATATATTATATATATATATATATATATATATATATATAATATATATATATATATTATATATATATATATATATATATATATATATATAATATTATATATATATATATATATATATATATATATATATATATATATATATATATATATATAGAATTTCAGTTAAAGAACTCTAATTCAACACTCAAGCTCTGTAAAATTTAAAATATTTTGTTTTAAAAACACTTTAAAATAAATAAAGGAAACCTTAAGAAAAATAACGAAACGAGAATAAAGTTTACGTTTCGGGACTTATATCCTTGGTCCCCTCCTCATCAGAACTAAAAAAATTTACAAATTAATTAAACACAAAATAAAAAAAAATATTTTAAATACAAATAAAAATGAAATATAAATTATAACAGGCAAGAGAGGCGTCACATTCTTATTCCTTTTTTTTATCAAGTATCCAAAAATATTAATTATTCAAAAAGTAAGTTCCTTAATATGATCTGATATAAATCTTTTTTGTGATTGGATCAAAAATTGAAAAATCCTTCTGAAATGTTAAAAATTACTTTTTTGTAGAAATAAAGGACTCAATCAATTGATTTAGGTTTTTTATCTTTGGAACGAAACAAAAATTCTGCACCATTTTTGTTGCCTCATATGGTTCCTATACCTATTCCACATTTTATTAGCTGCTTACATATATGCATGGCACAAAATGTTTTCACTTTTCGTAATAATTTTTTTCGCCAAATATTTGGTACAAGTATGGGAGGTAGTTTGAGTCCGATCATAGCAAACATTTACATGGAGTTCTTTGAGACCAGACTTCTTCCACGTGCACCTCTTTATTCTCAAGTCTTTTCTTGGAAGAGATATGTAGATGATGTTCTTGCTATTGTACCTAATTCTTTTTCAATTGATCAATTTCTTAAACAAATTAATGTCTTGACTCCAACAATCACCTTTACCTCTGAAGGTCAAAATGAAGGATGCATTCCTTTCCTTGACCTTTTAATTATACAAACTGAACACAACTGGCCTTTAAAGTTTATCGTAAGCCAACTCATTCAAATCAATTTCTCCATTACTTTTCTTTTCACCCCCTATATTTTAAAAATAATATTATCTATAATATGTTTCTAAGAGCTTTCCATTATTGTGATCCACAATTTCTCCAACAAGAAACTGACTTTATTTTTCAAACTTTTCAGAAACTGGCATATCCCCTTTTTTTAATTAAACGTAAATATAAACATGCCTACTCTAATTTTCTAGAACTAAGAAATTGCCTCCTTTTGTCATGGAAAATGTTAAAGTTATTCCTTTTTCACCCCAACTTCTTGAACTTAAATTTTATAATTTAAACATTTATTTAATATTTATTAATTTTTCAGTTTTATACACTTTCAAGAATCTTAATTACTAATAATACTACAAAACGAGAAGCCATGGGAGGTGTTTACAACATTCCTTGTTATATGTGCAATGATTTATATATTTTTTAGAAACTTTAAAGACCTTAAAAACGAGAATTGACCAACATATGGGTGAAGTCAGGAGAGGCAATGAAAGTAGTGCTGTATTTAGACATTTATCACAAGAAGATCATGTTATAATTGAATGGTGCAGAATTTTTGTTTCGTTCCAAAGATAAAAACTTAAATCAATTGATTGAGTCCTTTTTCATTTCTACAAAAAGTAATTTTAACATTTCAGAAGGATTTTTCAATTTTGATCCAATCACAAAAAGATTTATATCAGATCATATTAAGGACTTACTTTTGAAATAATTAATATTTTTGGATACTTGATAAAAAAAAAGGAATAAGAATGTGACGCCACTCTGTGTTTTTGCTTGAATTTATATTTTCATTTTTCATTTTGTATTTAAAATATTTTTTTTATATTTTGTTAAGTTTTAATTATTTGTAAAAATATTTAGTTCTGATGAGGGGACAAGGATAATAAGTCCAAAACGTAAACTTTTTCACGTTTAGTTATTTTTCTTTAGATTTTCCTTTATTTATTTTAAAGTGGTTTTAAAAATACTTTTTAATATATATATTATATATTAATATATATATAATATATATATATAATTTATATATATATATATATCATAAAACGTACTTTACGGCCACCCCGAACGGGGCACGTTGGATCAAAAAAATTCGCAGGTAGACTCTATAAGAGTAAACACTTCTAGGGGGGCAGCTGCCCCCCCTCTGACGACGCCATTATATTATATATAATATATATATATATATATATATAGGAAATTATATATTATATAAATATTATATATATATATATATATATATATATGCCTATGATAGTATAATATTAAATTGGTAATTAGAAACTCATAACTCTAAATTCTAATTACTCAGTCTTCATTGAGATTTGTTAGTGCATGGTTGGTGAAGTTTCAAATTTTAAAATTTCCAAAAGTACAGCTTTGCATTTTTTTTTTTAAATATGGAAAATAGCGTTAACGATCTGTTAAATATCCCGTTCTCCTCAAGAAATTACAGTGATAAATTAACAATATTGAAATTAGGAAAACCCAAACCAGCTCTAGAGCAATTAACTTCTAAGCATAAAGACAAAAATTGTGAATATATACGCCATTTTTCCGCATCAAACTATGAATCTATTGAGTATATATATATATATATATATAGGATATTATATATATATATTATTATAATATAAATATAATATATTATATATATATATATATATATACAGTGATCCCTCGCTCTATATCTAGATACATGCATCGGCGATACGTATCGATCGATACATTTGTATCGGTTATCGGTATCGCTTAGACAATTCCTAAATGTATCGAGTATCGGTATCGCTTTATGCTTTTTTCTATAGATATGTATCGGAAAAATCGATAATCGATACTCGATACATTTTCCAAAACAATTACAAACTTATATATATATATATATATATATATATATAATATTATATATATATATATATATATATATATATATATATATATATATATATAATATATATATATATATATACTATAATACATTATATATCTATATATATATATATTTATATATATAATATATATATATATACATTGTAGAGTTCAGTGCAAGAGTGGAGAGGAGAAGAGACGAGGTGGAGAGAATGGTGGGACAGTATGTAGAGGAGATAAGAAATATTGCAGGAGAGATGTTGATAGATTTCTGTTTAAGGAAGATAATGAAGATCAATGAATGGTTTTTTCCAACAGGGGACCTCACATAGGTCACAAAATATAGATGGAACAATATCAAAAGAGAATTCGATCAGAGATCTATTATAGACTATATAATATCGTCTCATAGTAGGCTAACAAGAAATGTGAAAGTGATACCTGGAGTAGCAATATATATTCGGATTATAGATTATTGGTGACGGACCAGAAGGTGTACAAAACAAAGTTTTTCTATAAAATATTTTTTAGTTAATTTTAAATACTTTTCAAGATTTTGATGCCAAGAAGTAAAACTAATATTCTTTAAATTTCACAAAACATACCTGGATAAAGCAACAGTAAAAATGAGCATAAATTTAGATTTTGGTAATGTATTTATTAAACTTTTAACTAAATCTTTAATTAATTAATTTTATAATGTATTAGTTTATCTCAAATTTTAATATTTAAAATTTAAGAAGGAGTTTATACCTAGGTGAAATTTCCATATCTCATTCTTGGTTCAGAGTTACAAATATAATATAAGAATATTTAAGTATTTTGTCTCCAACAAGAAATAATTTCATGAGATGGAAACAGCTTTGTTTAACTTTGGACTAATTTTTTCCACGAGGCGAAGGCCTTGTTCCTTTTTTTTATATATTAGGCTAGCGCTGGACCTACAACAACAGAAGCGAAGGGCCCTAGGGCTGAAATTAACAAAACAATTCTAGTTCAGATGATAAAAAAAAACAACATTTTTGTTATAGAAGTTCTTAAAAATACCATGAATAGCAGCTAAATAAATACTACAGCAGATTCCAATTCTACAAGCCCAATCAATCCTACGCATTTAGGAATAAATGCGACGTCTATAGAAGGAAACTACATGAAATAACAAGGTGAGATCTGGTTGTTTTTCTTAGTTATAAATCTCCTTCTTATTTGCCTGAAGTGTATTAAAAAAAAAATAAACTCTGCAAAAAATTTATTTAATTTTAAAGTTTTTATAATATAAAACCAAAAACCTTAAGTTAAGCCATAGGCTTACTTCATAGATAGGCTATATTTATGCTCATTTTTTCCTATGCTTGCATAATTATCCAGTGTAACTAAATTTGCAATCAATCAGAATTTAACCAATCTTTCATCCATTTTCCATTTTATATTTGTAATTCAGTTTTCCATAACCAATTTTTTGTCTAGGGCAGAAAATTTACCATATATATTTTTACTGAATTACCATAAATCCAATAACCTGATGAAAGATTAACAAATTTTTTTTTTTTTTTTAACTAAAATTGGATTGCTGCAACCTTTTTTTTATCAAATAAATATCAATAATATAAACTAGTCTCATTTTTTATAATTCAGTCATTTTTACCATTTAGTCAATTATTTGATTAAATTTTTTTCCCACTGAATTTGTTACTCCATAGGCTAGTCTTATATTTTGATATTTGAGATAAGTTTAAGAGAGGAGGCAGAATTATTAGTTACATTTACTTTGGTGATTGTGTAGTTTAGGTCAGTCACCTCCAAGTTATCTTGCAAGCAACATTTCTTATAACCAGAGCCTATCTCATTTCCCAGTTTATAAATTATAACCATTTAAAGAATTTTATACCATACAATCTCTTTGTAGTATATTATATTCAGTATAAATTTTTTCAGAGGGATTAAAACTACCCAACTGAATACTGCATCGTTCTTCCATCCATCCACTTCAAGACCAGATCAATCTCTGCCTAATTATTATTTTATTATTATTATTATTATTATTATTATTATTATTATTATTATTATTATTATTATTATTTTAATGTATAAAAATTAAGTTTTAAAACCTTTTTTTTTTTAACCATAACTTTGAATTTTCTGGTCTAATTTTTGAGTAAAATGTTGCAAATTTTTTTAAAATTATTTTTTTGAAACTTTTTTCAAATATTCAGTTAGCCAAACAACTTTGGCTAAGGGTTTTTTTATTCATGGCGACCGTGACAGGATAGGCAAGGCGTAATTAAAAAGGATTGATCTGGGCTTGATGGAAATTGGAATCTGCGTAAAATAACCAAAAAAAAATTTTTTTTAAATATTTGCGAATTCTTCAAATTATAATTTTACAAAACTCATAACCATATTTTATATTTGTATTTTGTTTAAAATTTATCTTTTAAGCAAACTTAAATACCATTTTTTTTCTTAAATTTGATTTTTCCAAAAAATTTCGCATATTTTTGTCGAAACGAATTTTCTACGATTTACCTATTTTTGGTCGAAACAATTTTCACATATTTCTTTTTCAAAACTTTTTGCATATTCTATATGTGCAAGCACAATTTGTTGCTTCCATAACCTTAGTTGAAAGTTTTGCCTATGATTTTATTTTTTTTAAAGTTAAAAATTTCGCAATTTTTTATCAAAAATTTTTTAGTCGATTTTTTTTTCATTCAAAATTTTTTCGCATAAATCTTTTATAATAATATTTTTTGCATAACTTAGTCGAAAGTTTTGTTTACAATTTTTTTGTTAAAAGTTCCTCAAATTTTTTCGAGTTTTTTTTTTAGTCAACGATTTTATTTTTTGTCAAAATATTTTTTGCAAAAAAATTTTTTCTTTCGTCCAAATATTTTCAGACGTTAGTCAAAAATTTGGCCTACAATTTTTTTTTTTATTAAAACATTTTTTTATAGTTTTTTTTTCCGAAAGTTTTTTGAATATTTTAATTTGATATAAAAAAAAAAAAAATAATAATAATAATAAATATATAAATAAAAAAAAAAAAATAAATAATAAAAAAAAAAAAAAAAAAAAAATTTCTTTTTGTATTTGGGCCTTTTGATCCAGAATTTTAAAAAAAAACTTAATCACATTTAAATTTTAATCAGTTAAAATATAAAAAGGTAAATTTTTTGTCTAAACTTTGAAATACGATCATGAGTTTTATAAAAAAGTTTTCTTTGATATAAAAAAAAAAAAAAAAAAAAAAAAAAGTTAGTTAAAACTGTATTAACATACTGTACATGTTTCAGATTTTATTAGTTCCAATTTTTATAAGTTTTTTCTTTTCAATATGGCTAGTTTAAACCTTTTAATGTTAAAACGTAAATTCATCCGAAGAGACATTACCTTAGAGTTAAGTAAAATCCAAACCAATATTCCCACATCCTTAGTGGAAATGAATAAAATAAAATATATGGTTGAAGATAAGGAGAAATCTTTAAAATATCTAGATAATGAAATACAAGATATCCAATTTTCCAAACAATTTGATGCTGATAAGTTTGCACAGGAATATAATTTGTGTCTTGACTATCAAAGTAAATGTAAAGAGATCCTTGCAATCATTTATTGTGCTACAATGGAACAATCTTTCAATACACCCCATATATACTCTAATACAGATAACATGATTCCTCATACAGGGTCAAAATCTCATGTTGAGCTAGTAAATGAGTTGAAAGGTGGGATTGAGTGTAATTTGAGTAATGAAATTGTAGATGATGAAATAAATTAAAATTTATGTCGTAATAAAATGAAATGTTATATCACCAGAACAAAAAAGACACATCATTGAATATGAGTGATTTTAAAGAACATTCCTCAGAAGTAAAAGAGGCCCCTGCTCCCTCTTCCCCAAAATTTGAAGAAAACACAGTTGAGGAAGTAGGCCTACCATACTCTTGCTATACATTTCCTCTCATTCTTCAGCCTTATTGCTTGAGACTGCAACCATTTATGCTTAACCTCCCCAAAGTGGGTGAATTTATTTTAAATCCATATTTTCAATTACCTTCCCTCACTGTTAAATTTTCAGTACTTCAGTGGGACACATGTAAAGTTTATACTTGGGGTAATTGACCTTATTTCCAATATGAATAATGGAGTTAAATTTGTTATTGTGCAGAATAGTTCAGTAAATACCAAATCCAAATGTAAATATATTCCTACCTTTGAATCCTTGAGTATTACATTAACTACAGAATTCATTTTTAATTTGCATAATGTACTTTGTGGTAATTACTATATAGAAGCTATTCAAGTAGAATCAATTCCCATCTATCAAGACAGTACAGTAGCATTATCTTTGTTAGATTCTTTCCTATGTGAAAGAAAAAAGTTGCAAAAATGTTCTGTTTTTGAAGAAAAAAGATTACATAAAGCTTCTGAAAAGTATATAACTCCTTTAAATTTGGCTAGGTTTGATAATTGTATTTCACCATGCTTTCCCCCAAAACCATTAAAAAATTCAAACTGTTTCCCAGGACCATATTTTCTTAAGCCTGATAAATCTGATACTAAATTATATGTAAGAGCCACAATTTTTGCCCCATCTCCAAATTCAAACATTATATCAAATAAAAATAAAAATACTTGTATCTTAAATATTAGCCAAAGGGGAAAAAACCATCATCATGAATATCTGAAAGGGTGTTCACAATTCTCAAAATTTTTCTTTCATAATAAATTAAAACTTGAGCATAAGAATGAAAATCTCCTCCCATTTGATAGAGGAAAAGTGCCAAATTTTTTAGAATGCCATGTTGAAAGCTATATAATTTACTCCTTTCCTGAGAAACATAACCATAATGCTGCATTGAGACTGACTGAAAACAATGCTGCTCTTAAAACTTACTGTAATTTTAAAATGCTAAGACTACATAGAATTGAAGTGCATTTGCATTTTATAATTATTCTAGATATTTAGTTTAATTTTTTTATTTAGTTCAATTTAAGTGGATTTTTTTTCCTTTTTTTTTTCATGCTCATTTAACCTATATTTTTTTTAATTATTTTAAAAAAAAAAAAAAAATTGATTCTTTTGTTCAATTTAAATAAATTTATATGAATAAATTTAAATAAATTGAACAGTTCTGGTGGGAGTGTACAAAACAAAGTTTTTCTATAAAATATTTTTTAGTTAATTTTAAATACTTTTCAAGATTTTGATGCCAAGAAGTAAAACTAATATTCTTTAAATTTCACAAAACATACCTGGATAAAGCAACAGTAAAAATGAGCATAAATTTAGATTTTGGTAATGTATTTATTAAACTTTTAACTAAATCTTTAATTAATTAATTTTATAATGTATTAGTTTATCTCAAATTTTAATATTTAAAATTTAAGAAGGAGTTTATACCTAGGTGAAATTTCCATATCTCATTCTTGGTTCAGAGTTACAAATATAATATAAGAATATTTAAGTATTTTGTCTCCAACAAGAAATAATTTCATGAGATGGAAACAGCTTTGTTTAACTTTGGACTAATTTTTTCCACGAGGCGAAGGCCTTGTTCCTTTTTTTTATATATTAGGCTAGCGCTGGACCTACAACAACAGAAGCGAAGGGCCCTAGGGCTGAAATTAACAAAACAATTCTAGTTCAGATGATAAAAAAAAACAACATTTTTGTTATAGAAGTTCTTAAAAATACCATGAACAGCAGATAAACAAAACTTACAGCAGATTTCAATTTTTTCAAGCCCAATAAATCCTACGCATTTAGGAATAAATGCGACGTCTATAGAAGGAAACTACATGAAATAACAAGGTGAGATCTGGTTGTTTTTCTTAGTTATAAATCTCCTTCTTATTTGCCTGAAGTGTATATAAAAAAAAAATAAACTCTGCAAAAAATTTATTTAATTTTAAAGTTTTTATAATATAGAACCAAAAATCTTAAGCTAAGCCATAGGCTTACTTCATAGATAGGCTAGATTTATGCTCATTCTTTCCTATGCTTGCATAATTATCCAGTGTAACTAAATTTGCAATCAATCAGAATTTAACCAATCTTTCATCCATTTTCCATTTTATATTTGTAATTCAGTTTTCCATAACCAATTTTTTGTCTAGGGCAGAAAATTGACCATATATATTTTTACTGAATTACCATAAATCCAATAACCTGATGAAAGATTAACAAATTTTTTTTTTTTAACTAAAATTGGATTGCTGCAACCTTTGTTTTATCAAATAAATATCAATAATATAAACTAGTCTCATTTTTATAATTCAGTCATTTTTACCATTTAGTCAATTATTTGATTAAATTTTTTTCCCACTGAATTTGTTACTCCATAGGCTAGTCTTATATTTTGATATTTGAGATAAGTTTAAGAGAGGAGGCAGAATTATTAGTTACATTTACTTTGGTGATTGTGTAGTTTAGGTCAGTCACCTCCAAGTTATCTTGCAAGCAACATTTCTTATAACCAGAGCCTATCTCATTTCCCAGTTTATAAATTATAACCATTTAAAGAATTTTATACCATACAATCTCTTTGTAGTATATTATATTCAGTATAAATTTTTTTCAGAGGGATTAAAACTACCCAACTGAATACTGCATCGTTCTTCCATCCATCCACTTCAAGACCAGATCAATCTCTGCCTAATTATTATTATTATTATTATTATTATTATATTATTATTTTATTATTATTATTATTATTAATTAATTATTATTTTATTATTATTATTATTAAATGTTAAAATTTAAGGCCGTGTTTTTTTTTAACCATAATTTTGAATTTTCTGGTCTAATTTTTGAGTAAAATGTTGCAAATTTTTTTAAAATTATTTTTTTGAAACTTTTTTCAAATATTCAGTTAGCCCAAACAACTTTGGGCTAAGGGTTTTTTAATTCAGAAGGTTGAAGACAGAACAAGTTTGGCAGATAAAGAAAAGAAATGTGGATTAAAGTGGAGTCCACTAGGAGTGTGACAAGAAAAGAGAATATATTGAAATAAATAAGTCAGAATCTAGAAAAATTAGAAAGTAGTCGGAGAGATAGGGGGAAGATACAAGAAAAAGTAAAAAGGGCAGCAGAGGAGACCCTGGTAAAAGGAATGGTAAAGGAGGAACGAAGGAAAAGACACAGAGGCGCCGCTCGCCTCGCACATGAAGTGAAGGAGGCAATAAAAGGGAAAGCAGTATTGATGAGAAGGTGGTTGAAAATAGAACTACACAGAAATGAAACAGAGAGAGTGAAAAGAAAAGTTAAAAGAAAAGGCAGCAAAGAGAGAGGGGAGAAATTAAATGGAAGATGTGAGTTTAAAAAGGAAGAGGATTTTTAAGACTGACAAAACGTATAGAGGATTAAAGAGAAAGTGTGCAATATCAAGGATAAGCAAGGTGAATTTTTGGTGAGATCAACCGACAACAGGAGATAAACCGGGATACTTCGAGAACTGTTAAATGTGAATGAGCAGGTGGGGAATGAGAGGAGGATGAAGATGGGGAGGAGATCACTATGGAGGAGTTAGAGGTGACTCTGAGAACAATGAAGATTGGGAAGAATGGGATACCCAAAGAAACTACAAAAGGAGAGAAAATGAAGAATTTCTGAAAATTGTTCAATAGTGTTGGAACGAGAAGCGAAGTACCAGAAGGGTGGGGAAAGTCAATCAAGTTCCAATATATAAGGGAAAAAAGATACGGAGAGTTGTAAACAAACTACAGGGTAACATTCTTGTTGAAACACTTGGCATAAAGAGAATACTAGAGAAAAACGCTGAAGAAATAATAGTAGAGCCAGACTGGGGGAAGAGCAGCACGGACATAGAAAGAACAGAACGAGCATATGTAGCTTTCATAGTTCTAAGAAAAACTTCTGATTCAGTGCCTAGAAAGGGACTATGGAGAGTAGCTAGAGAGGAATATGCAGTGGAATAAAAAGTTGAGAGGAGCCCTGGAGAGTTTGTAAAAGAATAATAAATGTAATGTAAGAACAGAATATGAGAATAAGGAATGGTTTTAGGTGAGAACTTGAGTCAAACAGGGAAGCGTGTTGTCACCAATTTTGTTTGTAGCATATCTGGATGTAGTGATAAAGAAGGTGAGAGAGGATATAAGAGATTAGGACTGATATTCTGGCATGCGCAGATGACTTGGCATGCTGGAGGCGAAGAGGAAGATCAGGCTGAAGAGGTGGTAACATGTTTTTGCTAATAGGCTTAGAGAGGCCGGTCTGACTATGAACACATAAAAACTGAGATCATTGTGGTTAGTAGGGGAGAAGGAAGGGGAGAGCTGAGGTAGATGTGGAAGGGACTGAGATATAGATGGTGGAGAATGCAAAATACTGAGTGGAGTATTTGGAAGGGAAGGAGGAAATGTACAGGATAGATAAACAAGTAGAATAGCTCAGTATGGGGAAGCTGTAAGAGCAAGGTACCCCATACTGAAAGATAGACAAATGAGTATGGAGGTGAAAAGGGTGATATTCGACGAGATTTAAACCGATTCTACTATTTGGGGCAGAGACATGGAGTACGACCACAAGAGAGGATAGTAAATCAAGTCGGCAGAGATTAGTTTTTAAGAGTGATAGTGGGAAAGACTAGAAGAGACAGACAAAGAAACTTAAAAATAAAGGAGGAGGTTGAAGTGAAGGCTATATTAAATAAGATGGATGCAGCCAGATTGAGATGGTGGGGACACCTGGAGAGGATGCAGGAGGAGAGAGTGGAAACAGTAGGTGAAGGACTCATTGAAAAGACATGGAATGCTGTCGATGCTGGAGAAGAGAAGAGGGAGTCCTGGAGGATAGAGGAAGATGGAGAAGAGCTCTGGCCCCTTTGACAGGGTCTTGACCTTTCCTGGGAGCTGTTGTAAGTTGTAAATTATATATATATATATATATATATATATATATATATATATATATATATATATTATATATATATATATATTATATATATATAATATATATATATATAAATATTATATTATATAATTATATAAATATATATTAATATAATATATATATATATTTATTATTATATATATATATATAATATATATATATTATATATATATATATATATATATACTTATATATATTATATATATATATATAATTTGACTCGAATGTTTCTATTGAGCTTTGTTGCCAACTCTTCTAGCAGTTGATTAAAAAAAAATAATCGCCTTAATAATGAGCCCCTTCAGTATTGTCAGCCACTTCTGAACCATTTCAAAGGGTTTTTCAAATAGGTTTCGGAAGTTTCTCAATCTGGATATATGCCATGAAACTAAACTAGCAATATTAGCTTCTGTGTCAAATCTAAGATTCAAGTTAAGTGGCTATCAATTCCGATTACAGTGACATCAAAAACCTACTGCAATGACGAAAGGAGTCCAAGAATGCTGGTGAATTCTATAAAGGCTCTCCAAAAAGATAGCCCAATAGCATGACTGATTATGCAGTTCCTGAAAGTAGTGCCTTACTTTTTTGATTATGAAATATCAACTGGCATTAACCACGACTACAAGCGAAGATTCGATGAATATGGAGGTTCTCAAATATTTTGCCGAATAAAATCTTCACTGGAATCTCTACGTCATTTTCCTGGGTGTTTTGCGTTTTTCATTTTTTAAATACAGCGCTCCACTACCATCATCAGCATCAGTAGAAAGACCCTCCCAGTTTGGTAGGTTAAATTCATTCTCCTAAAAGAGGCAGACTGTCAGATGAAATGCTTAGCAGTTTGGTATTTTTAAAAGGAAATTCAGTGTTTGAGAAAAATCAGGTTTCCTAATCTTTTTAGTAGTTCATCATATTCTATATTTATTTATATATTTATATATATATATATATATATATATATATATAATATATATATATATATATATATATATATATTATATATATATATATAATATATATATATATATATATATATATATAATTTATAATCTCTAGTCTTAAAGTATCTAGATACATGTATCGGCGATACATGTATCGTTATCGCCAAAGAAGGTAAGAAAGTATCGGTGTATCGGTATCGCTAAAGTAATTTTTTGTGTATCGATGTATCGGTATCGCTTAAGCAAATTTTTGTATCGATGCCCATCACTGTATATATATATATATAAATATAAAAATCTAGTAAAATAGTTTTTTATATTTATGTGTAAGTGTATGCATAAATTACAACTTTTTTTTTAATATCGATTGCATGCATTCGAACGCATTCTGCAATTAAAAAAGACTTAAACAACTCCCTTAGATGGAAATATTATAATCAATATCTTTTCTAAAATATCAATATCTGATAGGATTATCCTCAAACGGACTATTACCTAATTTTATATATTTATGTGTAAATGTGTGCATAAATTATAGGACTTTTTTTTTTTTTTTTTTTTTTTTTAATATCGATTGCATGCATTCGAACACATTCGGTAAAGCAAAAGCCTAAAAATAAAATTGTTTTGTAGAGGTGTCAAATTTAGAAACAAATACGAAAAACGTCATTGCCTGCTTATCTA
>JABUQX010046443.1:10000-12500 GCA_015478945.1 Trachelipus rathkii
TCGCAAAAGAAAAGCAGTAGAAGAATATGACAAAAGTCGAAAAGAAAGTCCAGCCTTACCCCTCCCCCTCTCTGTACCATTACTTAGTAAGGACTCGTCACAGTCAGAAAAATCCACCCTATAGCTTCACAGGACTGCGACGGGACCCTCACTATGGTAAATCGTCAGTGTAAGTGTTCATCATTCCTTGGCCCAGGTGGACCACAACCATACCCCTCACAAAACCCGCCATTCTCTCCTATTAATGCACCTTTATTCTCGCCTTTGCCAAACTCACATTTTGTCCTTCAGACATTCGTTTACTGACTCATCCACTTTTTCTTCGATCTCCAAGCCGGCGGTCGGCTTCCCAACACACTCGCCACTATATATCCGCTTAACAAATAAAAACCGACTATCAATCATCCTTTCCACATGACCAAGATTCATCGCAACATATTTTCAATTTATTACTCTCGTTACCCATTCTCCACCACATAACCTTTAATATGTTCATTCCTCATTTATCAATTCTTTCTCACACCTAGCATGCCCTAAGATTGTCTATCTGAACACATTGCACTCTTAAGATCTATACTTCTTATTCAGACCATAGTCTCACTACTATAAATTAACACAGGTAACAACGCGTCATGTAAGACCCTTGCACTCTAAAGACTTAGTCCCTATACATTCACCAACGATTTTATTGCACCAGCCACCTTCCTGGCATCCAACATGAATACCTTAAAATTACATTTAACTCAGACATTTGTTCAGCTGCTCACTCATCTAAGCTTTCATCCTGAGGACTGTCCTCACTCACAACCAAACCTTACTCTTATCTACGTTTAACTTCAAACCCTCCTTTTACACACTGTGCCAAATCTCTCTACCAAAATTCCTCTCAAACTCTTCAAATTCGCCACACAAAACCAAATCATCCGCATATATAATAGGTAGGGCACCCTCCATTCATCTCCATTCTCCATCATTCAACACCATTTCCTGTCACGCCCACCTTCAATTCTTTCATAACCCATCCTATACAATTGGGGAAAAAAAAAAAAATAACCCAGGAGACGATAACACAGACCTGCTCACTCCGTATAATATTAACCAAATCACTTTTTGAACCCTTTATTCTTACACACGCCTCACTATCGTCATACATCTTTTGATTCCATTCAAAGCTACCACCAACACTAATGATCACTAAACCTGCCCATAGAGCTTTCCCTAGTTAACCCCTATCAAATACCCTGTTGCAAAATCCATAAAACTTAAATACAATTTTATTCTTCTTCTCCCTCACTTTCTCAA
This sequence comes from Trachelipus rathkii, assembly GCA_015478945.1. Lineage (NCBI taxonomy): Eukaryota > Metazoa > Arthropoda > Malacostraca > Isopoda > Trachelipodidae > Trachelipus > Trachelipus rathkii. The sequence continues at coordinate 11,303 of JABUQX010046443.1, forward strand.
TCTATTTGCTTCAATGTAAAGATCTGATCACAAATCCTCTCTACTCGCTAAACGCAACCTTGTTTTTCACCACATTCATCCTTCAGTCCTCGCCGCACTCTTTCGACAAATAACCAACATATTTCTTCCGTATACACTCATAAAATTCCCCCTATAAATTTCTACAGTTCCCTTTATCATCCTTTACCCTTATATAAGGGTACTATTACTGCTCTCCTTCAATCCCTCGAAACTATACCCTCCATAAACGCTTTATTACACAACTTCAAGATCCAATCAATCAGAATCTTGCCTCCGTTCTTGATCATTTCACCAGTAATTTCATCTCTACCTGCAGATTTACCATTCTTCAACTATCTCACTCTACCCATTTACCTCCTTCTTGCTAATAACCTCATCCCCAAAATAACCTATTCCCTTCTTGCACATCAACCCAACACACAGTCCCTATCAACCTTTTCATTAACCTAGCCAATATTATACCAGATTTCGAAGTTTTTTCCCACACTCACCTCACATCCATTTCATCAGTTACAAAACACCATCCATTCATTATTCTGAGCAGGTTTCCTTATTCTAATTTTTAACCTTTCGCGCCGAGCTTCCTTCCAGAAGAGCTTCCTATTCTGATGTCCCATTCAATCCTCTTTTCCAAACTGTTCAAATTTATCCTCCTTCTTTCCTCTTACGTACGCATATTTTAGCAATTACTTTTTTCCCTCCTTATATAATTCCAAGCATCTTTCTTTTGAAACTTCATCATTTGCTTTTAGTAAATTCAACCACGCTTTTTTTTTTACTTTTAACCGCTGCATCACCTCTTCATTCCACACTCACTGTTCGCAATTCTTACTTTCTACTTTTAGCACACCCATTGAACTGCTACAATTGCTCCCAGATTTATTTTGTTCAGCTTGTTCACATTCCAACTGATTTACTTTCGAGCGTTCTTACATACTTATCCTTATTACTTGTTTTCATCTAAACTTCTCACTCTTTAATTTTTTTACCCTTCTTCCTTCTGTAAAATCACCTTCCTCTCCATTTCCAAGTCCCACTTAACTTAATTTTTTACAATCAGAACAACATAATGAATCCGATATCCCCATTTCTAAACAACCTCACTGTATTTTAACAGTCTAAACATATACTTCAACATCTCCTTCTTCACCAACACAAAATCAATCATACTTTTTTC
>JABUQX010046443.1:17500-19414 GCA_015478945.1 Trachelipus rathkii
TCTGTGACAGTGGTTCTTGTAAATAGTTTTAAAATAGCATGCGCTGATCTTTATTTTTCCTGAACTATTTCCGACTTGTTTTTTTGAATTGTTTCACATTTTTGAGCCGATATTGACTTTAACCCTCTCCATGAGAAACTGAGAAGTGAATTTTTTTTATTTTGCATCTAGTGTTCAAACACGTAGCTATAGAATACAAATCGAACCTTTTGTTAATTCCTCTCAATATCGCAACTCTCGTTCACCTTTATTCCTTGACCAATATTGTTTGAAGATTTTAATATTCTCTTCAAGTGGTTACGAGAGGACTGACATCCGCTGTTGATGACTAGTTTTTTATGACTATCTTCGTGACATCTTCAAATGGTTGGAGTATAGTCATATAGTTGGTTAGAATATAAATGTCATCGCCATGGATGTGTAAGACATTGTTGATACCATAATCAATAGATGAAATCAATTATTGCAAGGTTGTTCTTCAAATATAATAATAAAAATAATGATCATGCATCACTGAAATTTTCTGAACATTAATTCTGGTCTGTATTTTCTTTAGTCAATCTTGGTTAATCCATGGTTGAATGAATAAAGTGTTCGACAATTGACCTACTTATTGAGAGGACTCCAGCGACTGATGTTTGAGATGTCAAGCCATTTTTAATGGTAAGGTGAAGTTTATGAAGAAACGCAGTGTTTCCTTTATTTTGGCACCAGCATCTCCAGTGAATATCATATGGAGATGTATTACATTTTGCCAGTATGTCATTAAATATATCACTCAGACAAATTCACCCGCGTGAAGATCAGTGAGTAGTTCAGTTCTCCACTCAAAAATTTAGCGTTTCAAGAACTTGTTTAAGGAGTGACGAGCCAGAGAAAAACAAAGAAAATGCTGATAGTGTATCTGACCAATCATCTGTGGAGAAAGCTAGTGTTATTAATTAATAGAGGTTATTAATTCGGAAACTTTAAGTTTAATACAGTCATACTTTTTGTCACAAATAATACCTTTGCAGTATTTCCTTTGGCGTTTGTCGGTATAAAGGGACCACTTCTTTCATATACTGTACAAAGTTAAGATCTTTAACGTGAGAAAGAGGAAGATCGTCAATAATTATACTTTTGTAGTTTTCTTATTCATCCTTTGTATTTTTTCGCTTCTGGTGTCCCATATCTTTGTATTTTCTATAAAAGTTCAACCTATTAAAGTTCAAAGATAATTTGGTTCATACTTAAAGCTAGCGTTGTAGATCCTTTCCCCCCCCCTTTTACTCGTTTTTTTCATCCTCTGCCTTGTTCATAGTTTTATATTATTACTTGTGTTTGCTAAGAAGATTGATTTCATAACACATTGTAGTTCTTTTTTTTTTGGAGAATGATCACAACTGAAAAGCTTAATACATTGCAATGTTCCTGGATAAAATAGGATAAAAAGGACGACATTATGCATTTACTTCAACAATTATCGTGATAAGTTGACCTCGAGCACAGCCTAAATATTCACACATACAAGTCTATCAATATTCTAAAGTAAGTTAATTGTTAAGACTAATGTGACTCAGTTACGCCCGCGAACTCGAGTCAACATGAGTCAAATCAGAACCTTTCTTGAATTCTGACCAACTGATCACAAAATTGTCTAAATTTTCTAACAAGTCCCAAGAGCCTTTTAATATTCGCATTCGCAATAGTCTGAGTAGCGATTGCGAATAAATTTCTTATATTTGCGAATGCGAATATTTTTTTTTGATTTGGGTAACTTACTTGGTGTTATCTTTTTTTTGTTTACATAGCAGTGTCCAGAGAGAATGTTTTAGTGGCTCAAGCGTATTATTTAAAAAAAATCAGTAGATTTAATTGTGAAAAGGCAAGTAAATTATATTTTTGAAATATACTTTGTCTTTAATAATATTT
>JABUQX010046444.1:0-33063 GCA_015478945.1 Trachelipus rathkii
CGGGATACGAACTTTAATTTTATTTGCTCTATGTTAATTGATAAATATTTTTAGGGATAGATTTTTTACTTAAAATATAAATAACCTAGATTTAGCTCAAATATATAATGATGCCAACCAACTGGTCTTTTCTTGTTGAAGTTCATTTTCAGGGGGAATGTTCTGAAGGGCCACTACCCATAACAAATGGATTTAAATTATGTAAAATTTTAACTCTTTCTCCTAAAACTCCCTTCCGCGCCTTTCCTTTATACTTCTCTATTTCTGATAAACCATTATTTTGGGGTTTTTATTGATTTTATATAAATTTTTTAAGAAAAATGTTTAATGTGTTAGATAATAAATTATAATAAATAATTCCCTGGGGGTAGCTATCAGGAAAATGCCCAAAAGTGTAATAAAAAAAATAGAAATGGAATGTTAAGTATGAATATAAGTAATATTAATAAGGAAAGTCATTTAATAATACAAGTGAAATTTAGGCTTTACAAAATTTCCTTTTTCCCCGCCGCTAAACAAAATTCCTTAAATGAATTTAAATTTCCTTTATATTTACAAGGTATCTTTCCCAATAAACATTTTTAAAGGTTCGCAGAAATCTCTTAAAACTAGTTATATTGATTAAGGCCCAAAGAAGAGAGAATAGGCAGGGTTAGGTATAAATGCTGGGGTACTTTCTCCCTTTCGCAACTCACTTGTGGGATTTCCCGATTATTCGGTACTTTCTAAACCTATGGTGGAGTCGAATAAGAGCCGATTTGAGGAATTACCTTGAACAACGAGACTGTTCGAGACCCAATTTCAAGATTCTCCTAACTTAAATGACTTTACCAAACTTTACTTCCACGGTGTAAGGTATTTCTTTCTAGACTTAAAAACGCATTATAACCTTAAAAAGGTCCACCCTGATTGTCGGAAAGTTTCTTAACTATAAATACTTCCTTTGGGCATTTCTCATATAATGTATTGTATAGAAGGCTTTCCATTTCCAGTCCCACTAAGTTTTACAATACATATCTTTATCTTCTAAAATTCCCTAACATTTTAATATATATTGATTGATATTTCCTCATTAGGCCACTTTCTAACTTATCATGATGACACCAATGAGATTTAAATAAATATGTGTAATTGTGTGCATTGATGTTTTGTGTTATAAGAGACTTAGTGCTGATAAGTTTTGCCAAAATGCACAGTCTCGGGTTTACATTATTTTTAGGTTTTGATGTCCGTCCGAAAGGGACTCCAATGCTTCCCTAAAATGAGGAAAAAACCACTTTGCTATTAATGAAATATCCCAAAAACCCAAGACTATCAAGATTACGTTCTCATAGGCAGTCTAAAACTATTTCGCTCTTTCTCTTCCTGGGCTATTCTGAAATTATTCTCCTCTTCTTTCTTTTTCTCAAAGGTGCAACCATACTTCTCAACGCAGAGTAAAAAATGGGAATCCTGAGGAAGAAGAGCCTTAAATATGGGCCAAATTGGGCCTCAAATCTTATACCTTTGGTTTCTTCTAATAATGCTTCAAATATCTGTTTTCCTGATTGCTAGTCAAGACAGGCTTGGCAAGGGTGTAGTAGTTTACGGAAAATGAAAAAAAAACAGTTTCCGGCTGGGAATTTTACAGTTATCGATTGATCCTACTGAAATTTTATAGTAATATAGCAAAGAGAAACTCCTTGCCTTGGGTTTTTAATAAACAATTAAAGAAATTTCCCCACATAAGTAGAAGCCAAGGAATGGTTAGTGTGTTTTGTGGACAATCTTTTCAGTCACCAACAGTCACATTAAAAAAAGAGGACTGATGCTAACACTTGGCTAGCAAGGAGCGCGATACCTAACTTTCTTAGTCAGAGTATGGATTGAGGTACCCATTTTCATAATAAAAACTGAAGAAAAATATTTCTGCAGATTTTCCTGAGTAGAAATCCATCTCAGAGAACACTGACAGGGCCATTCAAATTTTGCCCCCTTCCTATCCACTTCTGTGGAAAAAAGTTTTGTAGAATAGGATTCAAGCAAACAAGCCTCTCCTCTTTCAAAATTTGGAGATCAGGGATGCCATGAAGCAACCAGAAGATCTCATTCCAGGAAGTTATCCTGTGTAAATGAAAGTTTGGTGTCCACCCAGATTTTCTACCCCGCAGAATTTCTTCAACAGAAGATGACGGTTATGTCTTGGCAATCAATTATCTTCACAATTTTAAAACCGCCACCATCGATAAATAGCTATTTCAAGCTTTTTTTCAGATCCCAGATATTCCATCAAGATTGCAGACTACAACACAGGAAACTGGCAAGCAGCACAAGCAAGCTTGATGATTAACAACTTCAAGAAAACTATTTATAACCAAGAAAAATACTTGCTAAAGCTTTAACAAAAAAAAATTCTAAATATTTATTATCGGGGAATGACTTTGGGTTTACTCACTTAGTAGTAATAAGATCAATCTATTCCACTCTTCACCCACCGTGGTCTTTGTTCCCAGAATCCTTTTTATATTCTTCCTGTCATTTCTATTCTCACTCTTTAGGGCATTTTTGGTGTTAAGAAAACTCTGGCAACACCTATAACTGTGTGCTTGTAATTGGAAAAAAATATTATGCCAAAGTAATGCTTAAGCACTCAGTACCAAAGTTGTATGCATGGTCAGAGAATCTAAAAATCTTCTTTTCCCACAAATAAAGGCCCTCCCATATGAATCTTAATAGGGCCCAGATATCGCCAAATTTTTCAAGTATAGTCCATATTGACATTCTTAAACAATTGCCTTTCAATGCAAAGCTATAAGACCTTTAACCCATTGATCTGAAAGGTTCTCCCGTATATCTCTTTGCTCTCCCTTTTAAAACATTAGAAAAACCCTCACCATAGTGGAGAAACCCAGGTTAATTACTAGAAGAATTCTCCCCATCAGCTGGCAGTCGAATTAGGACACTTTACGTTTCTGACAGAGCAAAACGCAGTTTTACGTCGGACTTATTCTAAGAAGTGTAAGCATGTGTCGAGGCACGTATAGCGAATCCCGACACATATAAACAAAAAAACTTCACCTTCCGCCTCACTACCCCCAACAAACGGGCAATCGCTCATCGAAAAAACTTCCCAACTAAGCATTGTTGAGACTTTTGCGAAGCCATGCTGTCGGATGAGGTCTGGGAGATGTGAAGTTTATTGGCTAGATCTCTTCCCATTGATGCTAATTGTGTTCTGGCGTACTTGCCCCATTGATTCAGAAAGGATCACCCCACTGCCATTCTTAATGATGGGTCAAATTCCAACATCTCCTGGCACGCCATTACAAAAGATCAGGCTGGGAGTCACTCCTTTCCCCCTGTTCCATGAAACTTCTACGCTGAGAAACTAAATTATTCTTAGGATCCCCTGTTCCAGCAATTTTACTGCCAAGGGAACCCCCAAAAATATATGGCCAAAATTAGTCTGCAAGAATTTGCAAATTGTTATTAGTTAAAAAAAACAGCAGATATGGCAGAACCACTAGAAAACCCATAATATCATTGGCCTATTCCCATAGGTTAAAGTTATCTGGGAAATGTGTACATAAAATAAGAATACAAGTACAATGTGAAAATTTTAATAATGTAAAGCCATATTTTATGTAAAATAATGTGAAGAGTTAGATGATTTATAAAGAAATTTTCTAATTTGGTGCTTAAAAAGTATAATATATTCAATGCCTCATTACCATCTCCTACCTATATATTAAAAGTGAACTTTTCTTGGTATCTTTTAATTACAAATACAATCTTGTTAGATTTAAGGTTTCCTCTCTACCTAATAATTGAAAATTCACTTAATTTCTCTATCCTCTAATAAGTATTTTAGAAAGTGCAAAATCTTGAAAATTCCATAAACTTGGAAATTTTTCTTTTTCAAGGCAGCTCGTGCCAAACAAATTGGATTCATTTAATAATTTTGTTTATAAAATAATTGTATATTGATGAATACTTCGTAATAATTACGAATATATGGCGCAAAATGTAATAATTTGTTGTTAAGTTGTAAAATATATGGCCAAATTGCCCCTCAAAAAATAAACATTGTCAATGTTTTTTTTTTATTATTTTTGGCCCGCCAAAATTGAAGTAATAGAAACAAATAATCGTTTGCGCACGACGCTATTATAAATGCTCTGTAATAATTGAAATATTTTACAAAAAAACACTAATACACAAATATCTTCAATTAGAAATGTCCATTGAAATAAAATAAAGAAGAAATAATATAAAAATAAAGTTTATTTAAGTTTGAAAAAAAGAAAATCTATACTTTTCGTTAGGAAGGCTTAGACCCCAGACAACTTCCATATATATATTATATATAATATATTATATATATATAATTATATATATATATATTATATATTATTATAATATTAATATATACTATATATAATATAATATATATATATATATATATATATAATATATATATAATACCGGTATATATATATATATATATTATATATATATATATATATAATATTATATAATATAATATATATATATATATATATATATATATTATATATTATAATATATAATATAATACAACCGGTATATATTAATTATATTATATTAAAGGAAGGTTAAGAAGAGGAGGAGAAGGAAACTAAAGAATTTATCTATTGCATGGTAATAGGGCGACAGAGCTAGCAAACCTGGTCTTTCCTTTGTGTATTACTCTTGGACAGGTGTTAGAAGCAAGATTCTTCTGGAGACCTCTGAGTGAACGAAAGTTTTCAAAGCACATGACAAGAAGAGATGGCTATTCTACTGGAAAGGCAAAAACCAAATACTTGAGAAGGTATTTAATCAGAGGGACTAGGCATCGGGGAAACAATTTGCAAAAGAATATGGGTTTATTTCTAAAATGCTCTACGGTAAGAGGTTTTCGGCCAAAAGGATAAGATTGGACCAACTGACAGGTTTGTGAAAGCCCTTCCTGGGAGGTTGTTTTATAATATATATATATATATATAAAATATAATTATATATATAATATATATATATTATATATATAATATATAAATAATATATATATATTATATACTTATATATATTATATATATTATATATATATATATATATATATATTATATATATAATATATATCAATATATATATATATTAATATATATATATATATATAATAAATACCTGTGTTACCAGATTTCGAGATATGGACCAACTCTTTTGCACACCACCAATCTCTTTCCCCAAGCCTTCAACCCCATTTGAAGAGAAAAAAAGGTAATGTAAAATAACCACTGAAATTAATAATCTCAAATATGTAAAAAAAACTAAAGATTAGAGCCCTTATAAAGGGGAGAAATTGCTTTTTATGATAGAATAGCAAGATTCTGCATTTGCTGAAAAGACTGCTCGCCAGCTACACTTTATGAAGGAGGCATGCTAAGTATTTTTTCCCTGCCGAGTCTTGCAAAGATAGTGAAAAAAACTTTAACAAATTAAACACGCACAATTCAAACCAATGGAAAAAACATATAACTTGTACATATAACAAGAAATATCCAAAGAGTTTAACACTATTTGGAAATAATCATTAACAAGAAAAAAAAAATCACTCAACAGTTAAGTTGTAACCATAAAATAACAGGAGTTAAACTGAGAAGAGGAAAAAACTCTTCATATAAAATAAAGACATAAAAAAGAAACGTAGGAGCACAAAAACACAAAAAACAGATTTAAATGAATAGTTTGGAAGAAAATAAACACTGTAATAAAACAAAGTAAGAAAAATAAAAATAACAACATTTAAGTATTTTCTGAAATACATAATAAAAACAATATAATATAATATATGAGCGGAATGCGTAATCAGTTGAAAGTATCAGCATTTCATCAACCATTAAGCAATACTAAATAAATTTAACTTTTGAAATTATTTGGTGCCATGAAAAATTATTTTGTATCAAGGATCAAGAAAAAAAAGTTATTACTTGGGACCATGAGAATAAATTGTTAGGAAAATCTAAAATTATCATATACATTACACAAAGAACATAATAATAATAATAGATTACAAAGAAACAAACATAAAAAATGAAAATAAATACAATGCTTTATAAAAACAAAAATAAAGACAAAAAAGAAAGAAAAAAAATAAATAAATAAGGGCAAATCGAAACTATTCCCTGAGATAGACAATGAAAGCAGAAATATTACATAGAAAAAAAAAGATAATAAATAGTTACCAAAAAATAACCAATAATTACAAAAAATAAGGTAGATATAAAGAAAAGAAAAAACAACAAAAAAAGTAATGACACAATACCTAAAAAAATCGTCTTAAATTATCATTAACATCTATCTGATCAAGCCAACAAAATTCACCTTAAATGAGGTTTGATTAACAAGAAAAAAGAAAAAAACTAAAGAGGCAAAAGCAAATGTACCAACTAAACAATATATCCCAACGAGTCAAAAAAAAACTACAAGAAAAAAAACAATTTGAGAACACGTATACCGAAAAGATGAGGAATTTAAGTATTCTACAATCACACAAATTCATAAAAATGAAATCACTATCTATCCGTATATTATCACGACAAAAAAAAATTATGCGGCATGAACAGAACAAAATAAGAAGAAAGGAAATCTAGAGGGAAAAAATTATTGCGGAATGCGGATAATACAAAATAAAGAAGAAATATACAATATTGTCATTATACAGACTATATATATTACCAGGATAATACCAATTATTGGAGAATAATAATAAATTTCATTTGAAAAACAGTGGGATATTATATTTTTATATTACAAAAAACAAAACGCGAAAAAAAAATTTACGATTTTTAAGAACAAAAAATGTTTTATTGTAATTTGTAAGCACTAAGCTGAGTTCAGAGTGGAAATTTTGAATTTGACTGCGGAGTTGAGTTAAATTTTTGTTTTAGTTGGAGGTTCGGAGTTCGAAAATTTTTTTTAAAGGTGGAGTCTTCGGAGTCGAAAAATTATTTTACGGGAACTCCGCAAGCCCTAGTATAGTGGGGTGTTTTTGAGTGTGGGATGGTTTGGCCACATACAACGCCAAAAACAAAAAAAACAAAAAAAAAAAAAAACAACAAAAAAGCAGGTTTTTTTGCGACTCCCCTTTTGTCTGAAGTGAGCAATGTTCCACTGATAAATAAAATAAACAAATATCCAAAAGAGCATATTAACTAGATAAAACTAGAATAAGAGAAAGTGAAATAACACAATAAAGACTAAAATATAGATAATTACCATCTTTCAATTAATTAGCCTTCAGTCTCAGGTTTTAATTATCCTTACATTTTTACCTCTATTTTTATTACAATTCAATAGTTTTTAAAGATTTTTTGATGTATTTTATTTATTTATTGTCCCTTTTATTAAGTAAAAAAAAACCAATTGAGAGAGAAAACCCAGTCTTGTCCACAATTGTTATATGCATGCCACCAAAACGATGGAATTTAAACGAACAAACAAGACCGAAAAAAACCACAACCTAGACAATATAAATTATAACTTACAACATAATTAAATAAAAAAGCAAACGAAGATCTATATATAAAATAATATAAAACTATAATATAAATGAACTTCAAAATAATAACAAATGAAAAATTATAAAAAAATAAAATAATATAAACTAATTATTATTAATAATAAATACACAATAATACATAACAAGATATAAAAATAAAGATAGTTATGAAAAAAAACCAGTATACTAAGAATTAAAGATAACATAGAAACAAAAAAACATAGAATAATAAATTCAATTATTAAATATGACAAAATATAAAAACAACAAAAAAAAAAAAATAACAAAAAACAGAACAAAAAAGAGAAAAAAAATATAATAAAAAGCAAAAAAAAAAAAATATATATTTATGTAAAATTCAACAGAAAAAAAAAAGAAAAAGAAAAAAAAAAAAAAAAAAAAAAAAAAAAAAAAAAAAAAAAAAAAAAAAAAAAAAAAAAAAAAAAAAAAAAAAAAAAGAACATAAACATTTAAAATTGACAATACACAAAAAAAAGTAGAACTAAGCTAATTTATGCAGAAGTGTATCAAAAAAAAAAACACAAAAAACAAATATAATAAAAAAATTCAAGAAAATAAATGAACAAAAATACTTAAGACTCCAAAGAAAAAAAGAATATGAGAAATTAGAACAATTAATACGAACAAAAACAAGATACTAATTGAAGGAAATCAGCAATTTTTCAAATATATTAAAAATTTTTTAAAACAAATATGGGAAAAAATAGATCAATTAAAAATAAAACACAAACTTCAAAGCTAGAAACTAAAAAATAATTATTTAAATAAAAAAAAATAAATAAACTATATTAAATATCACGATAGAGAAAAAAAAAATGAAGCAAAACAAAATATTATCAGAATAATTAGGCTTATCATCATCTTTGTATAAAAATGTGTGTTATACTGTTTGTTCCGGGAAAACTTTTTGGATTTTAATGACAAATGGACATCTTTCTGCTTGATTAAAATCTTTTTGGAATCTTGAAATTCTTTTTAAAAGTGATAACGAGCTAGCAACTTAACTTAATTGTTATGATTTATTCTTGTATGCGCCGCGTGAACAACTATGAGAAATAATTTACTGGCAAATCTGGTCAGATGAGTTCCTCAATCACTTCCATCAAAGGAAACAAAAAAGATAAGAATTGGAGACATCTCCAAACTATGTTATTATCTCCCACTTTATTCTCACTTTATTATGAGTAAAATTTTTCATCAGCCAAACCAATACGATTTTACCAAAAAAAAAATTTCTTGGCTCCTTTTTCCGACACAATGCCCAAGATATCAATTAAAATTTTCTTATTTTCTTCTTCTAATTCCCCGCTTGTTTTCTTAATCTTCTTTAGGCTCTCTCTTTCTCCTCTCTCTCATCTCTCTTCTCTTTTCTCTTCTCTCCTCTCTCTCTCTTCTCTTCTTCTCTCTCTCTCTCTTCTCTCTTCTCTCTCTCTCCTCTCTCTCTTCTCTCTCTCTCTTCTCTCTCTTCTCTCTCTCTCTCCTCTCTCTCTTCCTCTTCTCTCTCTCTCTCTCCTTTCTTCCCTCTCTCTCTTTCTCTCTCCTCTCTTTCTCTCCTCTCTCTTCTCTCTCTCCCTCTCTCTCTCTCTTTCTTCTCTTCTCTTCTCTCTACTCTTTCTTCTCTCTCTCTTCTCTCAGTAAGCTGTCACGCGCTCCATATTGGTCTCCTACTAGGCCTCTCTTGCTTCTCTCTCCTCTTCTTCCCTCCCCTCCCCTCCCTCCTCCCCCTCCTCCCCCCTCCCCTCTCTTCTTTCTCTCTCTTCCTCTTCTCTCTTCTCTCTCTCTCCTTCTCTCTCATCTCTCTCTCTCTCTCTCTCTTTCTTCTCTCACCTTTTATCTCTCCTCTCTCTCGCACATCTTTCCTCTCCTTTTCTCTACTCTCTCTCTTCCCTCCTTCCATCTCTTCCTCCTCTCTTCTCTCTTCTCTCTCTCTCTCTCTCTCTCTTTCTCTCTCTTTCTCTCTCTCTTCCTCCTCTCTCTCTCTCTTCTTCTCTCTCTCTCTCTCTCATCTCTCAAATGAGGTAAAAAAACATTCCACAATTGATAGCAAAAAAGAGCGTCACAATACACTACCTACAACCAATGTATAATCTTTGAAATCTGGACAAAAAGAATAAACCCAATAAAGATCTCTTTGTGTAATCAAAGTAAATGAAAATTGACTTCGATGATTCGTAAGTTTCAAATCCATAAAAATGCTTAATTTATATATGACACATTTTTGTACCATTCTCTTGTGTGGTTTGTAAGAATCATCTATTGTACCGATCATTTTTAAAAAAAAATGGGATCAGTTTTCAAGAAAAGAATCCGTTTACAAAAATGAAGAATTTTGGGAAAAAATAGTGAAAGCATTTTGTTTGACGTGAAGGAATTAGATGTGAATTATGGTTTTGATTGGAGGGTCAAAGAATTTGAAACTATAAACCCATAATTCAAACGATCATTGGGGAAGGGGAACGGAACTCATTTGTATTCACCATATAAAAGGTTTGGTGTTCTTGTGGGTGTCATTTTATTTCTGTTACACTTTAATAAAGATTTAAAAAACGTGTTTTTTATTTAAAAAGAAACAGGAAATACTTGCTTATCTCTTTCACTTATTATAATTATTATATATTATATTATTATTATTATATATTATTTTATATTATTATTATTATTATTATTAAGGCCAAATTCTTTTTTTTCTCAGGAGGGTATTAATTTCACCTTTGGGTTTCTAAACCTTGAATAAATACAACGATTAAGGATTTTTCAGAAATGCATTTTGAATCAGACGAAGAAAGAATTCTTTGCTCGCCTTTTGACTTCAAAACTTCCTTCGGCAAATACTAAACACAATGAAGAATGAAGGTATATATAATTTTCAATGATAAATTGTAGTTATCAAAAATTTTTAATAACTTTATTAAATACTTTTAAAATTTTTTTGGTAATAGGACTATGATATTAGTCTTATTTCAAAATGACCAGAATTGAAAACAATACAGGAAACCTTTATTTTATTGAAAACAAATGAAAAATTTAACTAAAAGATTTTAAAATTTTGGAAATTTTGAATCTTGACATTTAATAGGATTAGTAAGAGGTTCACGTAATAACCTAATTGGTTTATTTATGATTATTTTTGGATATGCGCGCGTGGCACCATATTCATTCAAACATTATTACCGTGCCGAATTCTCACCAAAATCCCTGTTTTGCCCGATAACTCCAAAAACTGTTCCTTTTCAATCTCATTTCATTGAGAGCAGAGCAGAATTGGAGAATTGGATTGGAGACTCTCCAAGACTTTGTTAATTTCATTCCAATTAATTTTCACATCTTTCAGCAAAATTTATCACCAGACAAACCAAAAACTCGATTACTTCCAAAGATTTCGGCTATATTCATACCTATTCTGACCACAGTGCCCAAAAATATCAATTATACCATTTCATTCTTCTTTTCTTAATTCACCGGTGGCCTATATCCCTGCTTAAGTTGATTCTCTCTCCTCCTATTTCTCTCCCTCCTCTCTCTCTCTCTCCTCTTCTCTCTCTCCTCTCTCTCCTCTCTCTCTCTCTATTCTCTCTCTCTCCTCTCTCTTCTTCCTCTCATCTTTCTCTTCTCTTTTCTTTCTCTCCTCTCTTCATCTCTCCCTCTCTCTCTCTTCTTCTCTCTCTCTCTCTCTCTCTCTCTCTCTCTTCTCTTTCTTCTCCCTCTTTCTCCCCACCTTTTCTCTCCCCTTTTCTTTCTTCTCTCTTCTCTCTCTCTCTCCTTCTCTCTCTCTCTCTCTCTCTCTCTCATTCTTCTCTCTCTCTCTTCTTCTCTTCTCTCTCTCCTCTTCTCACCATTCAACCCAAAAATGAGTGTTTAAAAAAAATACAAATGATAGCTAAAAGCGTCAACAATAACACAATTTACACTTACCTTACAAACCAAATGTAGTAATCTTTGAATCTTGAAACAAAAAGAATATACCAAATAAAAATCTTTTTTGTTGTAATCAAAAGTAAATAAAAGCTGACTTGGTGATCGTAAGTACGGATCGGTACTTATAAATTTGAATTTAAAATATGAATATTTGTATTTAAGTTATTTAGGAATGAATATTTAATCTCCTTATCAATGCTCTTCAAAACTCGGCCAAGTAGAGCCATCTCTCCATAAATTTAACTCTTCCCTTTTCAAAACAATATCCGATAATCCAATACACCCAATAATTTTCAATAGTTCCTTAGTCTCTTATTAATTCCAAATATTACAATCTCTCAGAACCAATCTGATTTAATCCAAAATATGAATACTGAAAATATAACAAATAATATAAAATATATAATGACATAACGAATACGACTTAACACATTATTCTACGGACTTAGTCCTCGCGGCCACTAAGAAAAGAAACATTGCGACCATCGCAAAACATCATATCTATTCTTTCATTTGTTCCATTTCTATTATTCCATTTTTCCCCAACAAACTGAAAAACAGTTAAAATCGTCAATGTATTGAGATGTTTTTTTTATGGGAAAGATGAATGATGGTCGATTGGTTAAGCAGATGTATAGTGGTGAGTGTGTTTGAAAACTATCAGCTTTTAGACCTAAAGAAAAAAGTGTATTTGAGTACAGTAAAGGAATGTCTTAGAAGAAACAGGGGGAAAACGAAGGATGTGAAGCAACAGAAGAAAAACCGATAAGAAGGGTGAGGGATGATAAATCTGACCCAAGGGGGTATGAAACCCTTACATTGATGAGAAACCACAGTGGGGTCCCATCGTGAAGTTGGGAGTGTAACTCTATTGATATAAAATCAACGTATTTGCAAGGGGAGATAATCAGAGGGCGTGTGTAATTGATTCCAACAAAAGAAGCAAAAGAAGAAGGATGTATCTGGGAGGTAAAGAAGACTGTGTATGGGTTGAAAGATGCAAAAATTAATGGTTTTATTAAAAAGTGGTTGTGGAATATTGAATTGGGTGGTGTGAAAAGTTAAAGCTGAATAAAATTTATGTGGAAGAATGGACGTAGTTTGGAGGGGATTATGTGTACTCATGTGGATGATTTTTGTTTTGGGGGTTCTTAGAGGCTTTTGGACATTGTTATTAAAGGTATAAAAGGCTTGAAATAGGGTCGGAAGATGCACAAGGGTTTAAATATATAGGTGTTAACATTCATGAACAGAAAGATGGTGTATGGTTGGAGTAGGATAAATATATGGAGAGTATAAGTTTTCCGGAAAAAAATGTCTTTTTTGGTGAAAGGGAAATAGAGAAGAAGGAATTAATGAGGTATAGATCTTTGGTGGGGCAGATGAATTGTTTGAGTGGACAAACGAGGCCATATTTGTGTTATAATGTGAAGTAGAAGTAGGTTTTTTAAAGGGGGAAAGTGGAAGAAATGAGGAAACTTATTAATGTGATTAAAAGGAGTAAAGAGATCAATATGGGAATATGGTTAAGTACGTTAGAAGGTAAGATTAAAGTGAAGGTGTATACGGATGCTTCTTATTGTATGGAAGGGGTGTTAGTCCGCAAGTGAGGTATATTGTTGCGTTAAATGACATAAAAGGGAATGGATGTCGATTGCTTGGAAGTCGAGGTGTATGAGAAGAGTTGCAAGATCTACAATTGAGGCTGAAGCGATTGCAGTGGGTTTTGCAGTAGGGGTCAACTGAATTCAAATAGATCGCTGGGGATTTTAATAATAACCAGTTGCTTTATTGCAATCAAGGGCCAGTAGGTGAAACCTGACCCGTTGTAGCTTTCAGTAATTTTGTATCCCATTTTTATCGTTTGATTAGTTACTACTTGCTCTTCAAACTAGATTGCTTCCTTCATGGAACTTTAGCATAATTTGATATAATTTTTTATGGTTTTCCAACCCAGTAGCTTCAACATAATTGGTATGACATTTTTGAGGTATTCCATCCCAGTAGGCTCAAATGAAATTCTTTGATTTTATTTCAGATTCATTCTCACAGTGAAACAAACATCGTATTACGAGGTGAATGAAGGACGAAAAAATGGCTCTATGTTAGAGTTGGAAAAGAATTAGATGTCGAATTTGGGTCTGGATGAGGGCAAGAATGAAACTATAAACCCATTAATCCACCAATGATTGGGGTCAAGTCACGTACTCAACATGTTAAAGGTGTGTGTTGTGTGTGTCATTTTTTCTCTTACACTTTAAACTCAAGATTGAAACATGTGTTTAAAAGAACAAGAAATACTGCTTCATCTTCATTTATTATTATTATATTATTATTATTATTATTATTATTATTATTTAATTATTATTATTATTATTATTATTATTATATTATTATTATTATTATTATTATATTTTAAAGGGAAGGGTTCCCATTGCTTAGAAATTTCCAAGCCAGAATTTCACCCCAAACTAAAAAATGGACATTAAATTCTTTAATTTTCCATATTATATGGTGAAAAAGCAAACCCAGCTTTTTCTCTGATGTCTAAATCGTCGTTTTCGAGTATTTCTGGTTCTGTGTAGGGATGTTTACCGGAACCTCGATTTTTTAGGAGTTCCGGTTCCGGCCGGAACTAAACCGGAACTTTCTACTTTTTTCAATGTCAATTCTTAAAAAATTTCAGTAATTGATTGTCATTTTTCTTGCTTATGATTATGCATAAAAATAATATTAGAAAAATGATATTAAATGATATGTATTATTAAAATAACCTCGGTACTCTATAGTCGAAAAACATTAAATATGAAAAACAATATTTTCATTTCTCGAACGGTAGCTTTAATACTCTAGGAAAGTGTTTTGGATTTTTTGATTTGTTTTTGAAAATTTTTTTTAATTTTAATTTTTCATTACTATTAACCCCAAATTTTTTTTAATTATTTTTTAATAAAATTAGTAAATAAATATTTAATTAATTTACCTAATTAAATAATAGTTTAGAAATATTAAAGTATTATTATAGTTTAATTAATATTTAATTTATATATATATATACGTATAATAATCTGAGTCTATACCTTAATTTTATTTATTTCTTATAAAAAAATTGATTGGAATTTCTTTGATGAATTACCAAGGATTTATAGATGAAATATTTAGAAAGTTATAATGAAGTTAAGCTAATCATTCGTTAATAACTTACTGAAAAATTTCGCTTAAAAATTAAGAAAAATGAAAAAAAGTTATGATATTTTTATTGTAAATTAAATTAAGGTAAAAAATCAGTTTGATTAAATCATTGATTTTTTTTTTTTTGTTGCCAACCCTGGCCTCTTAGAAATTCTTAAGACCTGAGGATTAAATAAAATTTGACAGGTATTTAATTTATATTAATTATATTATATTATTAATTATTATTAATTATTATTATTATTATTATTATTATTATTATTTATTATTATTAACTTTAAAGTAGAAACTATAAAACAACAAAATATTAACCAAACTGTTTAAGCAAAATTTAATACAAGATCCATAATTTTCTTACTTAAAATAAATTTTTTAAATTATTGAAATGGCATATTGGTAGGGAAAAATAAGTTGCTCTCCAGGTTGTGGAGTTAAACGTGATTTCTTGTTCTCAAACACGACGTTACCCCGCTTCTAAAAAAAGGCTTTTCTGAAAAAAAACTTTTTAAACTTTGAAGGAACCCGTAGAACTTTATATAGATAGTTTTATTACTTTAATAATTTTTTTTATATATTATATATTATAGTTGTCACCACCGCTCACGGGCAAAAGCCCTATTCAAGAAATAGAGATTAAAACTCAACAGAAATTCAAAACTAACTTAAATTACGCGGATTTCTAGGACATGCAGTGAAAAAGTGAGGGAATTTAAAAATTGAGTAGGAACAGAAAGATGCGAAGAGAATTTCCACAGGAAAAGAGGGGTGGCAGGAAAGAAGGGAAGCACGGCAGGCGAACTAGTCTGGAAGTTGCTTAATTTCAACACAAAAACTCATTGTGGGCCGACAACAGCACCCCTTGCTGGGCTACGGGACGTCTGAAAGGTGGGTGGCACGCCGAGTGGGAAAGTTCCCTTGAAGCACTTTTGCCGGCTACGGTACCTACTAGAAAAGAGATAAAACACCAACATCGCGCAACAAAAAAAAAGAGGGTCAAGTGAACTAGAAAGTACAGGGACAGTTTATAGTCCCTTAGCCTTTGACTCGACCCTATTCCAAAAGCTGGGTTGAAACCTGAGGCCCCCCCCGATATTTTAAGAGCCAAGTTGACTCCATACAAGGGGGATATGAACCCTTTGTTATAGCTGGATAAACTGAGAAGAGGAAAAAAAAAGGTCGCAGAACAGAACTCCCAGTTTCTTTGAGGCCGCCCTAGGACAACCATTGTGGTGCGAGGTTTCCGTAAGGACATTTTTTTTTGTTTATTATTAAGGCCCCAAGGATGTTTATATTTGTCAACAGGAGGGAGAACGTAGAGAACCGTCCGAAATAGATAGGAAAAAGTTTTAGAGGCGTTGTCTTAGAGAGGGGGGGAAGGTTATGAGAGAAGTTGGGTTTTTAAAGAATTAAAATTCACAAGGTTGAGGCGACCAAAAGGTTCAGACGGACCCCACCCGGAAATTCTATCCATATCCAGCGAGAATGGATCGGAAAGATAAGGACGAGAGGCAATTCTAAAGGAAGTAAAAAGAAGGAAAAGCAGAGATTGAAAATGAGTTGAAGATATGAAGGGGTTCGAGGTCATTGGCATAAAATTTGAGTGGATAGAGTATTGATGTGCAGACAAAGAAGAATCATTTATGAAAAGCAAGAATAAAGTAGGGGAGAATTAAGACAGAAAAACCTTTGAGGAAACACCCATATTTTGACAGAAAAAAGAAGTCGCCCCATCACAACAGCGATATTTGAGCGATTTGAAAGAAAGCTAACATAAGAGTAAGCAAAGACAAAGAAAGATAATCCAAAATAAGTTAGCTTGAACACCAAATCGCAAGACATAACCCCATAATCCCTAAAATTTGTCAAACACCAAAGTGCAAAGTTCCCCATAATTCCTAAGGGCTGAAAAACCAAAAATCTATTAGTTACCAAAGTAATCCCCAGTAGGCCTCGAGCGCCGAAAAGCCGTACTGGGCGATCAGAAAGAAGGGAATGAGATTCCAGTGGTCTAAAGGAAATGAGAAATTGAAAGAGTTTTTTCTAAGATCTTAATAGCATACATGTTAGAGCTATAGGACGATTGTTAGAAAGGATCAGAGCGGTTCAATTTTTTCGGAAAAAGGGTTGGACATATGCGCGCTTACAGAATTAAGAAGGGCCACCAGTTATGGATATGACAAGATTGCCAGTAACTTTCTAGAGAGACTTTCCCACTTATTAATCAGACCAAGTTTTCAGTAGAATATGAAGGTGTAGCGGAGTTCGAAAAGTTCCGGTTCCGGGCCCCAACAAAATTTCTGGTTTCCGGGAATAACTTTGTGAAAGCTTTGGTTTTGGTTATTTCATTTTTATGAAACCCATTGGTTTTGACATTTGTTCGAAACTCCTTAACAATTTTTTTCGGAAATCAACTGTTCAAACTTGGAATTATACGGGGCTAGTATCTAAATTATTTTACGAACGGAAATTTTGATATTTTTGTCCAATTCTGATCATTATTGGACTTTTTCAAAACCTATTTGGGGGCTTTCAAATGAAAAAATATTGGGATGTATTTTTTTTTGTTCAACAACATTTTTTTTTTATACTCAACATTTGGACTCTTCAAATTGTTATTGTTTGCTTTATCTGTTTTAAATTAAGACATGGAGTTCCAAAATTTTAAACAATATTTTATCGAGTATAGAAAAAAATGTTCTAAAATGAAGTGCAACTATTAAATTTGCTTTTAACTCTGACTAACTGCTCTTATAGTTATGTAACAAGGGTAATTACAAACAAAACATTTCTATTTTGTAGTCGAATAAAAAAAACGGTTTTTCAGTAAGTAAAAAAAAAAATATCATGTTTAATTATTATTATACTGTTTAAAGAAGTAATGAACCTGACACATTTATTGAAGTTTTGTAGCTTGCCAATTATATCTACACAGAAAATTGCACAATTATTATTTTATTTAATTCGTTAAAAAAAATTAAGAAACAAATTTTCAATTTAAACAATTTTATTAAGGCTTTAAACAAATAGACGTATTAAAAAGTTTGCCATTTTTTGCTATTCATAACTTACTAATCCTTTAATAAGTGAAATAGTTTCCATAACGTTCTATTTTATTACTCTTCTCAGTTATCTGTTTCATTAAAATCTGCGAAAGAATTTAATATGAAACTAAAATTTATAAACATTGAAACAAAGCAAAAATGTAGAAAAATGTAGATGAAAAAGAAGCAATTAGGCTTTTTGAGATGAAAAGTCTGTCTCCTTTTAAGTCTTGGATGTGCCACTTTTGTTAAACATTACTATCTTTAGGAGTAGCATAAAATTTTCTTTCAAGATCTCGAAGAAACCATGTTTCTCAAGTTTCTTAAATTTAATATTAACTTTAGGTGACTTACCTGTAAACTATAAAATAGGTATTGCTTAAATGCATTTAATAGTTGAAAGAATATCTACTATAACATTGTTCTCACAAAAGTAATACTTGCAACGTATGCCAAATTAATCATAGACAGGAAGACCTGCTTCCTGTCCTCTCTAACAAGACCACAACCTAAACATACATCACATCTGAAGCCCAAACAACCTATTAATAAGAAAACGGAACCACCAACCATACATACTATCTAGCTCCAGACAAACAAACAAACATTATACAACTCATGGAACAAATAAGAAGGTCCATCTACACAACACCATCAATTCTACTAACTCAATATTAAGAACTCACTCATTATAAACCATCTTACACAACCCAAATTCACAACAATGAAACCAACACAATTTTATACAGACAATAAATACCTCTTACCAATAACAATATCTTACCATTCATTATAACACAAACAAAAAAATATTTTGAATTCAAACACACACAAACAAAAAAAAAAAAAAAAACAAACAACACACACATTCATCCCCAACAGAGCAAAAAAAGACTCAAGCAGGAAACTCCAGGCGCTCAACGTAGGAAACAAACCACCATCAGAAAAAAGGTCCTGTAATACACGGCCACTAAACGAACGCATAAAATATTACGAACATGACGCTGGCAGCCTATCGCGGCATGCCGGGACAAACAACAGCTTTACCCAACTAGTAGCAAAAGCACAGGCACTACTACCCAACCTGTACTCAATACTTAAACGTCTGAAGGAGACGAAGTAAGAAACAGCAAATTACAGAGGCAAACATAAGCTCACAATATAATCAATCCTCGCCACCCACAAAGCACTCCCTCACCCGACACTCGGCGCTCCTTTCATCGACATAGTCGCATACAACAACCGCGCACAGTAGAGCATACCAACTACGGGAGCATCCGGCATTCCATATTTAGAAGTTACAAACTCTCCTAGAAATATACCCTTAAACTTAAATTACAACTCTTCACCACACCTATAACCAATAGATAAACAACCAAAAAATATAAACGGTCAACCACGACGCTAACACACACATATTAAGCCGATTAGAAAGGACACCACACCCACACACAAACAGTAATTAAAATCCGCAACAACCACACATACTATCTTCTAGAGATCGGAGCTCCATTAAAGCAGATACAAAAAAAAATATAATAAACCTTAACACAACTATAACAATAACTAAAGACCAGCTACGCTAAACCAATCCGACGGCGGGCCCCAAGTTTCTAGAAACAGAACGGGCTCAACAACCGACACAAAACACCACAAACAAACTCAACAAAACCTACACCGTCAAACAAATTATATTTCAAACTTATAAGATGAAAAAGGAACAAAAAAATCATGATAACATTAAAACAAAAGTTTAATATATAGCTACACCGGACCCACTGTTACTAGACAATATAAGTTTGATCTTGAAACATAAAGAAACAGTTTAATTGTTCGAATTTTTAGACCAAACACAACATATTACCCAACAAAGATTTTCATTTATATAGAAGTAACAAGTCGGCGATGGGAGATAGGCAAAGCAAGAGTTCCTTTAAAATGGAAACTTCAAGAGGTCAAAAAGTTACGAACTCAAAAGGATTGGAAAATTTGGAAAGTTGAAAAAATTCTCTTGTTTATTCCTGTGATTTATCAACAATTTCAGCCGATAAAACTGAGTTCAATAAATCACCCAACTGATCTTTTCATTAAATCGAAAGAACAGTTATAATTTATTTTGACTTCAAATATGTACCGTAATAAGAAGGTGATTTAACAAAACAACTTGTATAATACATTGAAAAATAAACAAAATTCATATTAAATGTTCGAGTGTGTTCATGAAGCTCAGTCTTGAACATATTTTTAAACCTACAAACCAGCAACTTAATTTAAGTCGCAGGTAACATGCAAAAATTATTTAAAATGTTCTTAATAGTTCTATATATATATATCATTAAAAAACTCTATAATGCATTGCTTACGCATCAAAAATAAAATTATTTAAATGTTCTCACTGCAAATATTATTAAATTATTGAAGTTAATTTTAAAAAGCACTTGTTAATTCCTCAACACATACTAAAATCTATTAATGTTCTCACCTGCAATTCAATGAGTGGCAAATGGTAAATCTAGAAGGGAAAAGCTTACAAAAAACAACACTTGTTATTCATGAAAAAACATAAAATAACTTATACGCAGATTCTTTCCTCATTGCATTAATCGAAACAAGATAAATTGGAAGGAAAAACTTTAAAAAAACAAAATTGTTAATTCATTGGAAAATCAATACCAAAAATCAATATTATAAAATGTTCTGACTGGGGCTTTCCTTTAAATCATCTGGATGTTAGAAAAATTGTTCAGACATATCTCAATAAACAAAAGATCAAACATAAGATCTTCAAAACAACATTCATAACCTAAATGGTCTGCCTCACTGCAGTTACTGAAACACGTAAATTGGAAACAGTCGGATTGAAAAGCACTTTGTTAATCTCACAATGACAAACCAATACCAAAAATTAAATAGTTTCTAGACATGCAATAAGAGCTCCCACACATGAAAATTGTTAATGACAACCAAAAGATACTTAAAATTACAATTTGGGCTCAGCATCAAAATAATACCAAAATTATCTAAAAATGTTCTCACTGCATCTAAATGAAAGTAATTGGAAAGACCATCGGGTTTGAAAAACAGAGCACCTTGTTGTTGACTCTCATGAAAAATACCCAAATTATTTAAATGTACTCAATGTGATTATGAATAGCATAACCATGAATGTTTCAGACAAAAAGAAATTTAAAAAATTAACATTTTTGGTTAAAACATCAAAATATAAATTATTTAACATGTGTCAAGAGGGCAGCTATGAATGTAATCGGGAAAGAGACCTTAAAAAGACATTTGCTTAAGCATGGGAAATGAGGAGTTCTTGCCAATGATTACAGAAACTGAAAAAAGATTTTATTCAGATGAGCAATAAAATTTAAAAATAAAGCATGAACAAATACCTAGAGTTACATATTATAATTCAAACAAAGTCTTCTCTTTAGTGAATTTGAACACACACTCTACACACCTTCTGAAAGAAGATTTTGAGATTATAAAAGTTTTCCAGTAAAATTCGATAGAAAATCGAAGTCCAGTGCAATAGTCGATTTTGAAAAGAAAAAATCAGAAATGGAATAAAATTTAAATATGAAAAAAAAAAGATAAAATCTGAAAACAAAAAAATTAAATTTCAAAACAGAAAGCAAATGTATGTGAAAATGGAAAAAAGCTTGAGAAAAAACATCAGGAAGAAAAATGTTATTTTCAGGTCTGAGCTTGAAAGTAAAGAAAACTAAAATATTGAAATACGAGTAAACACTGACAAAAGTTTTAATTTAGCGATTAAGGATTTAATGTGCTAGTGGATAAAGTAGAAACTGAAATATACGGGTGAAAATGAGATTGATACAGAAAGTAGTAATGTGGTTAATTTATGAAACATAATTAGAAGAATGTGAAGGTACTGATGAGCAAATGGTAAGAAAAACTGCAAAGTCAAGAAGTGAAGACTTTATCATTGAAATAGGAGGCAGATACAAAATGTGAAATATTAAAATTTGAGTTCAGACGAAAAAAGATTAATATTAGATTTGTAAACAGGATATTTTCATGAATGATTTCATCAAACTTTAATATAACAACTTAATAGGTGTTTTATGCATTTAAAAGAACTGTGGGGAGACTTTTATGAAAGTAATGGGATTGAACCCAAGAAATAAAAAGGAGGAGAAGAATTGTAATGATACGGCTATGAAAAAATGGATAACAAAAAGAAACTGCAGGGTACGTACAACATATGTGCTTACCAGCGAGAAGGGATGATAAACCATTAGAAGGAATCAAAATCTACTATCCCGAAGTTTTGGAATAGTAGAAGGACCTAAACCACCATGAATATTGGAAGAGAATACTTCATGTTAATAAATGAACATTGAAACCAAGTATGTATAAGATAATCAATATAGGCTAGATAAAGGAGACTGAATGTAAGTGCAATAAAAACCACAGGAAATATTAGCTGGGGAAATATTTGAAATAGAATCAAGACTGAGTCACGAAATGGATTTATGATCATGAGGGAAAAGCCAGAACTTTGAAATCAAAAGATGAATAAATAATGAATATTTGAAAAATTAAATTTTGGTAAAGGAAATATAATAATAGATTTAAAGAAAGGAAATGAAGAATTTCAGAGTTAATGATTTAAGAATTAAATATAAAGAGAAATTTGAGGAATAAAACATGGAAGAACCAACAATGAAAATATATCTTAAGGATAAGGAGATACTTGATGAAGTATGTTTACATACGTGTAAGTCTTACCAAAGTTTGAGCAAGGGATTTATGAGAACAGATGATCAAAAGGACCATTTTAGCAACCCTAGGCTCGTTTTTAAGTACCCTGCCATCCCTTCCCGTTTATCACTGGTGACGAAAATTTATTTTTAAGTGGAAAACTAGGTTCTGGTTTTTTAGAATTTTCTACATGTAATCTAATTTGGAAGTGACGAAAAGTTTTACTTTGCTTGTGAGATTAATATGCTAAAAAGACATGCTTAAGAGAATAGGGAATTTTAGCTTTGCATAAATTTAAAATTAAAGATTATTAAATTATACCAAGAACTCCCAAAAATACTTCCATACAAATAGTGGTGTCAAATAAAAACTAATAAGCAATTCAATTTCATATCAACACGACAAAATCTACAACCTTATTAATGCCAAATATTCAAAGGTCATTCAAAATGGCCTTTTGCCTTAACACAAGCTTTCCATCGGAAAGATCTTCACCACACTCGTTAAAACTCACTTTAAAGAACCAATTTTTAGGGGGTCGTCTTCTGGTAGATCATCCTTTCTAAAACTGTTCATAATTTGGAATCCAAAGAACTAAGATCGGGGATGCCAGACGGGGCCAACCCTCAGAAATGAGGAACATTGTTCCTAAGCCAAGCTTGAGTAGATCTTGCTTAGTGTTGGTGCAGAATCATGATAAAAAGTTTTTGGTTCATTTTGCAAGAGGAATTAATCTGACATGACCTAAAAGGTTCTTGGTTCATTTTGCAAGAGGATCTGATCTGACCTGACCTGACCTGGTGGTATCCACACATTCCAGAACGGTTTGCTAGTATACCACTGACTAGGTTTTATCACCTTTTCACACAAATGGATATCTGTGATCCATCGTAAGTCACATCCCACCAAACCATCACAGAGATCGGATAATCTGTACGAGTTCTGTTGCTTCCGTACATGACGTAGCATGCATAATATCTTTTTGTCTGCTAAAACAATCTTCCACAATAAAAAACAAAATTCGTCTGTAAAGTGAATTTTTGGGTGCCCATCATGCGCGTACTTCTCATCCAAAAGGCGTTTAGACTTTTCTTCCCTACCTTTCTTCAGGACATCCATAAGTAAATGTCTGGTGCTTCTTTTATAAGCCCTTTACCTTAGGGACATTAGTGGATGTCCTGTGCTTCTTTTATAAGACTAACCTTGAGTCCATGAGTGAATGTCCGGTGCTTCTTTTAACCTTAGGTCCATGTGAATGTCCAGTGCTTCTTTTATAAGCCTTTAGCCATAGGTCCATGAGTGAATGTCCGATGCTTCTTTTATAAGCCCTTAACCTTAGGTCCATGAGTGAATGTCCAGTGATTCTTTTAACCTTAGGTCCATGAGTGAATGTCCGATGCTTTTATAAGCCCTTAACCTTAGGTTCATGAGTGAATGTCCGGTGCTTCTTTTAACCTTAAGCCCATGAGTTAATGTCCGGTGCTTCTTTTATAAGCCGCTAACGTAAGGTCCATGATTTAATATCCGGTGCTTCTTTTATAAGCTCTTAACCTTAGGTCCGTGAGTGAAAGTCCGGTGCTCCTTTTATAACCATGATACGTGACCATGTTTTGTTTCCGAAGAAACAATTTCGCCTCAGTTGGTGCCTTGTACAGCTTGGACAGCCCCTGCAGTGTCCAAATCAGATCGTGGTCTAGACAGATCTTATGTCAATCGTTTCACATGCACTAGTGTTGTAAGCGGAATCGCCGGCCAGGAGGTGGGTTTCTGCGGCCCGTTTAACGAATTGGACATACGAATCTCACGCATGGCTGAGGACCCCCCATTCTGTTTGTTTTTGTTTCTTCGTGTGATGCCCTCTACTATGCGCCCCATAATAGTTGTGGGTTGCAACATACAATCCTCAGGCCAGTATCGACTCTGAGTTCTTGCCCCTGACATACTACCATTCCTTTTTGGATTCTCCTTGCTCATGTTTTATCTGACTCCCCCCATTTTCGAAGTGACAATTTTTGCGTTCGCTCGCATGAGCTGAAACATCTTTTATCGAAAATATAAGCGCTCTTGATCCCGTTAATTCTTTTTCTGTTCTGTGGTAGGGACTTCCCCTGTTGTTAGTTTTACTGACACTGTTTAGCCACTTTTCGCGTGCAGTGGTAGTCCCTGTATACATCCTCTAAAAAAACAAAAAAAAACTTACTAGTGTTACTTATGGCGCATAATACACAAACATTGGCTAATACCTAGCGGTTGTTGAGTTTTAAAAATGGTACATTTTTTTTGTGCCATATTTATGTAACGGTATTGTGGCTGACAAGAAGGAACTTTGAAGGCAACAAACCTTCTTGCTTATTCCTTTAGCTTTGCATTAACAATAGGTTTTTCATATTCATTTTGCTTAATAGACAATAAGGTATTTATGATCACTTTGCAATCGTTATTTAAGCTTCTGTCTTCGCAAGCACGCCAACGTGTTTTGGACCGTCTCAACAGTCAAATTACCCGAGGGGAAAAATGATTTTAACTGATTCCAGTTTTCAGCGAATCCAGCTAAAAAATTATTTATAACTTGAAGAAAATCAAAATGAAAAAAGTAGTAGCAGCAGCAGCTTGAGGGCAAGTTAATACACTTCTGCCAATTAAATTAAGAGCGTAAGCCGAGAAAGAATATAGCGGGCTGATGGATTTACTTGTTTGATTCACACTTTCAATCCTGAATATTTGCAGCTTTATTAAAGCTCTGACCACGACAGTTATTTCTTTAAGGTGAGCCTCGTACCTTTCAAATGATTAGAAAACTCCATCAGGAAGTAGTCCCTGATCAGTGTGATTTGGAATTTTAAAAATTTCAATGTACCGCTCTTCAGACAAATCACTTCATTGGCATAACGGACAACAGAACTAGAATCTACAATGATTAAAAAGTATTTTGATTAAACAACTTGTCAGATAATTTTGTTAACATTTTTATTAATTCTTCGTGTTCCGAAAGATAAGTATGATACTTTTCACTTTCCTTGGCTACTATGCAAATGTTATGATGGGCTTGTTAAAGAACAGTAGGATCAAATTCTTCAGGTTAATTTCTAAATCACTGTAGAAAAGTTACGCATTTTTTAACATATCCAAAACGTAGGTCTTCATCAAGGAACGAAAGTCCTCGAGATAACATTTTTTTTTAGTCCAACTGGAGCAAATTCTTTCTAATATATTAGACCAATAGTTTACTTCTGTAACCATCTGTGCAAACTAGTTACGTTGTTAAACTTCACACAGCTACTATTTCTACGTTTTTAACATCACGCATAATCCCGCGTGTTGAGTGACAAGAAATTTCATGTGTATGCTGTTTTAAGCTCCCAGGAATATCTCCAATCTCTGAAGCAGAGAATTTAATTAGGTCCTTTTTTCGCTAACCTTATTAGGAAAAATGGATCGGCGCGTGGAACCGTCTTTTGGAGCCTTGTTTGAGTTTTAAAAAGAATAGAACGCAAGGACTAGTATATTTTTGCTCAGTTTCAAACTGCCATTGTTTTATCTATGTAAGCAGAGCATCTGACTAAAGAGAGTAGACGACATCTTGGTTTCTAGGAAGGTTATCACTTGAAACAGTCCTCGGACGTCTTTGAATGTTCAAGTAATTTTTTTCCGACTATTTTAAAAATATATCCAAACGTAAAACTTTCATAAACCCATGCATATACAAATTGAATAAACCACATATCGTCATGCATGCTTTTCATTGTGCGCGAGTCCATTTGTTTTGTAAACAAGTATTGCTTTCCGCGCAGCCGCGCCCTTTTATTAATTTCCCGAAATCGAAGGATTTGAGACACGGGTTGCCTGACTGTGAGTAGAGAGTGCGCAGAACGGCTCTGGAAGACGAATGCATCGGCACTGTGTGCCCGCCCGAGCTGCAATCGGGCTTCTTATATATATATATATAGGATTTATATATATATATATATTATATAACTATATATATATATATAATTATATATATATATATATATATAATATATATTATATTATATATTATTATATTTTATGTATAATATATATTATATATATATATATAGTTATATATAATATATATGTTATATATATATATATTATATTATATATATAGTTGAAGGGGGTAAAGTGAGTTGTTTTGAGAACCACCTTCATTAGCCGAAGACTAGATGATGTTGAAGAGAGTGAGCGTTGCCGCGATGAATTGGCGTTTCGTCCCGAGGGGGCTGCTTTGGACTACATCAGTGTGGTGGTCGCAGCCCCTTGCCACCAGACCGCCACAGAACTCCTGCCCAGTGACAATGCTGCGAGCACACTGCCCGCTCTGGCGCACACTGGAAAGGACGTTGGTAAGGCTGTGCAGATTGAGAGCCAGGTGTGCATCATTAAAGGTCACTGAGATAGGCGTTGTCGACATCTCTGTATCTTACGTGCAGTTGTCTGCACCTGCAGTGAGAAGCACAGTTACAGGCGTTTTACTGGATGAACCGACAGCAGAGACAGCGCCCAAGCAGAAGAACTTGAGATTGAAATGTACATGCCGCGTTGAATCGGTTTGGGTAAAACAGCTCTACAACGAAATGTCTTACCACGGCGAACAACTTTGGAGAGAAATGGGATGCTGGCTGGTTGTTCGTTTGTGCTCACTGCCAGGGGCACTAGTCAAGTCCGGTGGTGCACCAATATGAAGGGGTAAGTGAGCTGTTTTGAGAACCACCCTCATTAGCTGAAGACTAGATGATTGTTGAAGAGAGGAACGTTTGTCGCGATGAATTGGGCGTTTCGTCCGAGGGCGTTTCTTTGGACTCATGCAGCTGGTGGGTGCGCAGCCCGCCTTCCACAGGACGTCAGCAATAATATGATATAATATATAATATAGTATTAAAAAATTAAAATTAATTAAATATTAATAAATTAATATATATATATATATATATATATAGTATATAGTAGTATATATATATATCATATCATATATATATATATAATACTACTAAGTATAAATATATATATATAATATATATATATATATAGTCTGCGTTTTTGCCAGCAGCCGCGGGAGGGCAGCAGCAGGCACACATGGCAGTCGTTTCGCAGAGCCCGTTTTTGCAATCACTTCTACGTCACGTAAACGTCACAGTCAGGCGTCCGGTTGTTAATCCTCGATTTCGGGAATTAATAAACGGGCTGGCTGCGGAATACTAGCTTTGTTTACAAACAAATCTTTTCAAAAAAAACTGTGTCGGTAAATGGCTTGCCTAAAATTATTTTAATGTTTTAGTTAACTTTGTATAATAAGGATACCATATGTCGTTATAATTTCATAAATAACGATACATATATTTATTAAAGGCTGCGTTCTATCCAGAAGGCGTCGACTGCAGCCCGGGCGAGCACGACAGGCGCACATGCATCGTTTCCTGAGCCCGTTTGCTCAGCTTTCTACGTCACGTAACGTCACAGTCAGGAGTCAGTGTTGTTAAATCCTCGATTTCGGAAATTAATAAAACCGGGCGGCTGGGGAGGTGAGAAACTTTGCTTACAAACCAAATCTTTTTACAAAATCATGTTGTCGGAAATGGCTTGCCAAAAATTTTTTTTAAAATTTATTAGTTAACTTTTATATTAAAGAATCCTAATATATCGTATCATTTCATAAAATAGATACATATAAGTATAAAGAGTATTGTTTCAGCTAATTGTCAGCTGATCCGACGTGTTTTTGCTCGGCCGTTTCCAGGTACTCAATTTCCTGTTCTCTGATTTTGTCTAATGTAATTTTTTCAATCGAAGCGTTTCCGAGTCGATCTTTGCACACAGGCTGCACTCGGCTTCTGGAAACGCAGCTATCAATATGCTCTGCTGCTTTTTTTTAAGTTTTTTTTTTAGTAGAAAACTGATAAAGATACACATAATTATAGAATAATAAAGTAATAATTTATTAATACTGACAATATTAAAAATAAAAAACAATTTTTATAAAGAGTATTTAATGTGTTTTCGTTTTTCATATTAGCTTGAATCAGCTAGCTGTCAAACTAGAATTCTTCTAACAGTATTCCTCCCCGCTAAAACTGACGCGCAATCTGGCAACTATCCGGTGATGGATAACCGTCAAGTTTCAAACTTGTTCATTCTATTTAAAGCCGTTATCGTCTTTGTGTCCAGGGATGCCATCGCTTGAGTTTTTTCTCAAGTTCTTGAGTTTTTGGCATTTATCTTGAGTACTTGAGTGTTTGTCCTAAAAATTGCTAAAATCTTGAGTATTTCAACTTTCTTGAAAAATAAGTAAAGAAACATAAATTTAAATTATATAAATATTTCATTTACAAAAATTAGGAACTCCTTTGATTAGTTTTTTATTAATGTAAATGGCAATTATAAACTGGCAACTTATATGACGCAGTAGAGTTGTCATCAATGTTAAAATTGGAAACCACACACGAGGGATTGCGAATTGCCCATGAGGCCATGATCGCATTTTACATGAGGCGTTGTAACGCGCGCTATATAACGCGCGCTGTCTATCACGGCATACTATATGAAGACTACAGACGGCTTACCAAATGAAAGAACTCGTGGCGCCCTGCTAGCGCGCGCTTCACGAGGAACCTTCTATACGCGCGTTGAAGACAGAGCGCGCGCTGCATGTGTACGCCGTCTGTAGTTATCATATAGTATGCCGTGATAGACAGCGCGCGTTGCTTACGAGGGATTGCGAATTGCCCATGAGGTCATGATAGCATTTTACATCAGTTAGGTGTTACTAGTTGCTAAAAGTTGTGATGTCATGGGCCATGACATCACACCTTTTAGCAACTAGTAATACCTAACTGTAAAATGCGCTCTTGTTGGATGCATAACGATTATATATATTAAAATATATTATAAATTATATTATATTATATATATATATATATATATATATATATTTATATATATATATATATACCGTATATATATAATGATTATTTATTATATATATTATTATTATTATAGAGTAATGATACTATGTATATATTATAGATATATATGATGTGCTTTTAAAGCCAAAAGAGTTTTAAGGTAACAGACAAGTGGCAACAATTTTAAAGCTCTCATGCATTCTAGATCGTTTTGGCAACAAAAGTTGACAGAAGTTCTGTCAAATTTTGTTGACATTGGAAATTCTGTCACAGAACTGCCAATGCTCCGGTTTCAAGTTTTCAACGTGTTAGTTTTCGACTTCACATGACCGTGTGTGCAGGTTTACAATGTGGCTTAGTTCCTATGATCTTATCAGTATCATTTGTTCTGAGATTAGAGATCTGAGTGTTTAGGTAAGTTATTTGGTGATTTTGTGATATTAAATTGAAATCTTGTGTAATACTTCAATAAATTTTATACCTTTCATCTGATACGGCAGAGCGTCTCTGCGAAGAAAAAAAAATAAAACCTAGTACTATCTAAACTACCATTCAAGCAGGAATGGCTTCTACTTGATGAATTTAAAGATTTGCCTATAGCAAGACAAAGATAATAAAAATAATCAGCTATCTAAATTTATTTTCATTAGCAACACTTTAAAAAAAATGCCAGTAAGAAAATGCTCTTGTCTCAATAAAAATTCCAGAAAACATAAAAAGAACTTTCAAGCAGCGAACATCATAAGGGTACTATTATTAGGTGATTTTTCTTATAAAAAGAAAAATATTTGAATACTTAAAAAAATTGCAACAGCAGAAACATTATTTGCGCGGTTATTTTTCGGAGCATCATATTCCTTTTGCACATATAGAACACTACTTGTTTGACATTTGTAAAAAGGCTTTTCCCGACAGTGATATTGCCAAAAAGGCTAATTATAAAAGAACGAAACTTTCATATATCATCCAAGATGGTATAGCATCCTTGAAAAAGCGGAATTAAATAAAGTATGCCAGAATCAAAAAATTTCTAATATAATTGATGAAAGCACCGATATTTCTGTAACGCAAGTTTTAGCGATAGTAATTCGATTCTTTGATATGAAGAAAATGGATGTAGTGGATGCACTTCTAGACACTTTTGTGGTTGAAAATGAAAGTGCTGTGGGCCTTTTCCATTCGTTTAAGGAGCTTCTTCAAGGAAAAAATATTTCGCATTCAACTAATTATTATTGGCTGTTGGGAGTGAACAATTGTTTCTAGCGTATGCTTGGCAAAAGAAAATGGATTTCAATAAGTTCTAAAAAAATGTTTTTGCCTTGCATGTTTTCGTGTTTTGGGATGCGTATGCCACTCATTTTCGCTTTGTGCAAGCCATGCTGTGTCAGTGTTGCCAACATATTTGGAGTCTTTTCTTAAAGATCTCACTTCTTACTTTTCTTCGTAGTAGTAAGCGTTTAAATGATTTTTCTCTTATTCAAGATGTAGTCCAGAACAGCTGCACGATCGTATATTCAAAACTTGCACAAACGAGGTGGCTCTTCAGAGAAAATGTTTATTTCTCTGTATATTTTTAAAGCAATGGGATGCAATTGTGCTTTTATTTTTTCAATCAGAAAGTAAGAAGTGATAGAATAGATGGAGCCAAATAAAATATTATGAGACATTGGCCAGCTGTGGTACAAAATATATGCTCTGTTTCCTTCTATAGGTACTGCAAAAGGTGAATGCCCTGAATTTAGAGTTTTAGTCGGAGCATTTTAGGCTACATAAATGGCATAGTATGGTATCAACTGAAATGATAGGGAAATTATTTTAAGTTTTGTTTTGTTTGTTATTAAAGAAATGAATGTCTCAAATTCAAATGAATGTAAGTGATATTAATGCCCCGGGATGAAAAGATCCATAAAATGATTGAGGATATTTTCCTGGGTGGAAGAACAATGTCGATTTTGGAGCAAGAGTCCTTCGATGATCATATTAGATTTAGAAAAGATTGTCTAAAATTTGATTGAATTATGTTTCCAAATTAAGCAGAGATTTTGTTTTGGATGAAAATAGCATACTTGCTAACTAAAAGTTTTTGGGATTCAAAATTTTGTTGCTTAGTCAATGTACTGACTCACCCCACATCTATTTGGAACTTTAGGCTGGCCACTTTCAAATCTTTGTGCCTGATAATTAAACTTGGATGGTCTTGATTGATGAATATCGAAACTTATTAGAATCATGAAAGAGGTAACACGGCCAAGGGTATTCCTACTTCTGAAAACTTAAAAATTCCAAGAATTTTTTGGTGATAAGTTGCGTGAAAATACGGATGGACTAAACCAAGGCCTAAATTTAAAAGGATTTA
The DNA here is from genome assembly GCA_015478945.1 of Trachelipus rathkii. NCBI lineage: Eukaryota > Metazoa > Arthropoda > Malacostraca > Isopoda > Trachelipodidae > Trachelipus > Trachelipus rathkii. The sequence goes on from JABUQX010046444.1 coordinate 31,738, forward strand.
TCCATTCTGCCGTCCACTCTTCTGCCTGTGTTGGAGGAGAATTTTTCCCCGCAGGTAAATAGGGTTTAAATACTATATTTAACAAACAGATGAAAGCAAGCACCACAAGTGACAGAATTTTGGCAAAGCAGCATGTTACAAAATATAGTAATTCTTGTATAATCTGGGAACCTAAACAAGAATTAATAAGGGATTTGCAAGATAGAGGACCTCATCAAATGGTACTCCATAAGAACTGTGGAAAAATTCCTTAAGAATGCTCAAGAGCAATGAAATATTTATGAAGCGGGTAGAATTGAGTAAATGCGGGGTGATGTGCAATTGCGAAAAGGTTAAATCGTTTCGGCATTTTTGCCAACTCAATCGTTCGATAAATTATTATATATATTATATGTGTATATATAGTAATATAGGTATATATAGATATATAGTATATTATATATAATATATATATATATATATGATGTATATCTATAACTATGTATTATATAGTGATAATATTATATTATAGTATATTATATCATATTACAATGCTCATGCATGCCTCGAATTTCTGGGTTAGAGCAAACCTGGAGAAATTAAAAAAAAAAATATTTAAAAAAAAGAAAGCAAAGCCAAGCATCTTTTGGTGTTCCAGGCGGTGCTCCCCAATCCAAGTACTAACACCAGACCAACGGTTGCTTAACTTCGCTGATTCGGACGAGAAGCGGTGTTTTTAACGTGGTATGGCCGTTAATTTAATTCCTTGCAACAAAAACAATCATATATTTCAAAAACTCCTCTCAATGAAGAATTTAACAATTATAATCATTTCGGACGATGCAATCTTTCCTCCTGTAAATACTTGTACAGAAGTTTCCTTCTTCAATTGATTCCAAACAATTGATTATTAATGATCGGCAAGACCAAGGTAGTCATTTTGATAAACAGGACCTCTGCATTTTTAGTCAACTGTTACAATCCAAATCTTGGAATTTTTTCCATTTCTAACACTAAGCACAAGAAGCCTTCGAAACAAATATGACTTTTTCGGGGTCTCAAAAATGTGGAAAAATGGAGAGATTTTAGAAAATGGCATAAAAATTTGAAATATTCTAGAACCTTTGTGGAAAACTTAAAAGATTATTATTGACATTTAAAAAACAACAAAAATAGGCAAAAGCCAACAGAATCTGGTGTTCCCAGGCGGTTTTCCGGCATCTCAGGTACTGAACCAGACCACAACCTGTGCTTAACTTCGCTATCGGACGTAGAAGCGGTGTTTTCGAACGGTTGGTATGGCCGTTGACAGAGAAGTTTGGGGGATCTTTTTCGTCTTTATCCTTT
>JABUQX010046445.1:0-12500 GCA_015478945.1 Trachelipus rathkii
ATCGTACTACCTTATATATTTTTATATATTTTTTATACTTTATATATATATATATATAATATATTATAATATATTGTATAATATATATATGATATATAATATATATATATTATATAAATGATATATAAAATTTATAAAATATATTATATATATATATTATAATTTTACGTCCCTAATCCATCTGCAATTTCCTAGAAAATACATTCTTGGGAAAAAAAATATTTCCATGGAATTTGTCCTGTGTTTTACTAAATTAATGCAGGAAAACCCCTTGAGTAAAATCCTCTTCTTTTATTAAGCCAAACTCAATTTTTAAAACCCACCAAAGACCAATATTACTCTAAGCTTATTGATTTTTAATTTATAATTTCATTAGAACTTGAAGAAACGTATCCTGTTTAAACTGTTATTTACAATTAAAAAAAGCTTTAAAAAATTGGGAAAAGATGCAGAGAGAGAAGAGAGAGAAGAGAGAGAGGGGAGGATGGATTGAGAGGAATGGGAGATGATGAGAGAGAGGAAGAGAGAGAGAGACGGGATAGATAGGAAGGAGTAAATGATACTGGAGAGATGATTTAGGTGACAGCGCAACGGTGTGTGTGTGAACGCAAATGCATAGCATGAGAGAAAGAGACAAATTTTGGTACAATAATAAGGAATGGAACTTTTGGTAGTAAACATAACTGGGGGGGAATAAATAATAATACAAAAGTCTTAAAAAACCAATTTAGTGTGAAAAATGCATTGACAATTTTTGATCCTATTTATCTTATGGATGGACCTATTTATAGGTTATTTTAGATTTTTTTGGTTTTTGATTTTGGAATTTTTCTTACTACTAACTTACTACTTACTTACTACTACTACTACTTACTACTTAACTTAACTACTTACTACTATACTTACCTACTATCTCTACTACTACATAAAAATTATTGCTACACTGTATAATCTATTTCAGTAACTCATTTTTTCTTTTAAAATCTGAATTTTAATTTAATATAGCTATACTTAAGCTTATTGATTAGTTGGCCACCCACCAATGGGTGTGCTGCGGGTGCTTGGTGTCGCCACACAATTATTACTGTCCAGTTGCTTGGGCGTGGTGCGGGCAAATAATTCCAGTATCCTGGAGCGGTGGAGATTTAAAAAATATAATGGTGAGGTGCGGAATAAATAAAAAAAGAACAATGGGTAAAGTATATATACGGAGTATAATATCAGAAGAACTTATATAGAGAGAGAGAGAAAGAGAGAAGAGAAAGAGAGAGAAGCTATAGAAAAATGTCAGAAATTAACAGAGACATTTACATTTACATCTTAATTTAATTTATGAATTTCAGATTTTCAAACCGGACCGATTCTTTCATACGGTTTTAGCCTTTACTTTTCACTTTTATAAATATATTTTGACTACGAAAATCTTAATGATTTCAAGAAGTATCCACAAGGAAGATATAAAACAGTCGTAGTTCACCAAAAACATTAATACAACGCCACTTGAGAATAACATATGGGAAATTCATTCGTTATCTGTATGCTAGAATATCAAATTTGGCAGCTTCATAACTTATTTCAAACAAATTCGTTTGTATGACCCACTGGACATCCCCAAAATACGAAAGATCGAACCGTAAAACAAATCTTGAGAGATATTTCTCCCCCCACAAAAATTCGTAAACAAATCATAACCACCCCAAAAAACAGGCAATCTTCTGAAATAAGTCACATATTTATCTGCAAGATAACCAGCTAGTCACAACACTGAAGGAGCAGGGACTCGTAGAACTTTCACATCTCCAACAAAATATCAATTCTACGCTAGAATAATATTAGCTTGTAGAGAGTATTATTATCTAACCTAGTAGAGGAACTGAGATCAGAAGGATCTGAAAAGTATCTAAGGCGATTGATTAATTTCGATTAGCTACTAACAAAATATAGATAGCGTAAATATCAAGTCAACGAGTCATTTATTCTTAACTACTCCTGGCTAAGAGCCAGTTTAAAATTTGACTATGATTCCATTGCAATATATATATAATTACATTTGCTATCTACGGTTTTAGATATATTTACCTAAACTATTATCAAAATTATGGGATTACTTGATCATATAGACTATAATAAATCTACAGGTTCTTATAGCATATATGGTAGAAGGTTGTAGAAGTTTTGATAAAAATGGTTAGTGAGAATTATAAAAGATATATTTATCGAATTGTCTAGATATCAATTTATCGTAATTAAAATCCTAAATTAAAAGTTAGATTAACTTGGATGTGCATTATGGGGAAAGGGGAATTTTAATCGGATGGGGAGTGTTTAAACAGCGTATAATTTATGATGGTATAGGGTGGGAACGACAGTTGGTGTCATCTCGGAAAGGAAAATCGATGAATCATAAATGCATTGGTTTCAGGTGAGAGAAATGGGATTGGCAGAGGCGAGAATAAGTGATTTAGTAGATACGGAGAGAAGTGTCGAGCTTAAAGCGTGTGGTTTATCGTCCCACTTTGCCAGCGGGTATTGACCCTACACTTGACGACTCTACTGACTCTTTTACCAATCTAGAATGCCGGCGCCTCCTTTTACTTACTACTTTACTCCACTACTACTAACTGTTTACTGACTACTTACTACTTACTACGAAACTTTACGTTACTACTACTACTACTACTTAATTACTAACTCTACTTTTACTTATTACTTACTACTAACTATTTACGTGTCCCATGAAGCTCATAGGTGCGTATTCTGATTGCAAACCTATTCATTCCAATTAAGGGTACAAGCAAGTACTTACTTACGTGGACAAGGGTTCACTTTTTTCGACATTTTCAGGTATCTCCGCTCTCTCTTAACGTATTGCTTTACGCACCTGATCCCGAATTCTGGCGAAAAAAAGTAGATAAAAAAGAAAATAAAAAAGAATGGAATATATATATATATATATATAGTTATATAATATATATATATATAAATATATTATATATATATATTTTTTTGAATATATATATTATATTAAACTACTACTACTACTATATATTGCAATAAACTACCCCATATATTCATAATCACTTAACCGTAACCATATTGCTAAAGATTCTGAATTGTTAATCTAATGAGAAATGAAAGAATTGTATGATTATCAATAATTTGATTATTTTGAAAAAATCTTATATATTTTAAAAAATCTGAGTAATAGGTATTAATAATATCTTTGAAAATATTTAGACAAGTCTGCATCTTATATTATTTTTATATAAAGAATGACAATGATGTCATTATGTTCATTTCATCACAAGTTTTAGTATTATCTACGAGCATTTATAAATAAATTGGTAATGGCCGAATATTTACAAAATCCACTCAGGAAAACAACCGGAAAAAAATAATGTATCAATTGCCACTGCGCGGAATTCCAGGCCGACCGAAATTGCCGTTAACTTACACCTCTAAATATACTATATCTTTATATTTAAATACTAAATAATAATATCTCGTAATGATATAGTAGTAGTAATATAAAATAATATAATATTACTAAATAACATGATGTAAAAGAATTTGCCTATAATATTACGGTATTATGTATATATATATGATATAGTGACATCTATAAGATAAGAAAATATAGGAACAGTAAAACAATAGCCACATAAGCCTATTTCGAGACCGCCGTTCATATCCCACCTACCCCAACAACAAGTTGTCTCATCATCCACAAAAGCACGCCTATGGCTTGTACAAAGTTGTGAACTATCAAAATCTCACCATTATGTCTTAGTCAAAAACTAAATAAATACGTATGACACCCAATATATCCCACAAGTTTCCACCTGACATTAGATAACTATTTAAAACTTGGTCTACACATCCATCTAACAAATAACTGCTTATAAAAACAGAAAACCCGCAATTTGCTTAGCGTATCCAAATATATTTAATAGATACCCAACCCATCCATAAACGAATCTAACCTTTTCTTAACCTTTTCTTTGCTGCAATGGAGTCACACTCAACAACCTCCTGTTACAAAGACTATTTCCAAAATTTAAAACAACCCTAACATGGATGCCATACGCCTTTCTTTCCTCAAGATGTCAATGCTTTCTTCTTAAGTTGCGTAGTATATGCCCCACTGATCATCACACTCTGTCATGATCTACTTCTCGGTAATAAATTTCTTCTCTGTATGATCATTACATGTAAAATTGATTTTGATAACTATGTATCCAATGTCGCCCTCTGGAAGGAAATCGCCTTCTACAGAAAACATCCTAAACTCTCTTCAGCCTCTCTTCATAGCCTTACCCTCAAACCCAGAAAATCATCCTTGCTCTACTTGCACTCTCTCTAGCATATCTAAGTTCTTTCTTTAAAAAGGTTATTAAACCACATGGTCCCTAACCAACAATTACTCTATTACTGCCTAAGCATTAGCAATGATTATTAACGATTTTACTTATATACTCCTGCTATCTAATGAACAACAACAATTCCCTTCGTCATTAGCCCAGCATGCTTATTATCCTTCTAAGCTGCCAACATTATTAGGCTGACGTTCAAATGACTGCTTATAATTACACCTAATTCTTCTTGGTCCACAGACTAAAGCCACTCCCCATTCATATCGTAGTAAAACTATTTATTTGAGTACCCTAGTTGAAAAACCGTTACACTTTTATATTACTATTAACAAATTCATTGCCACTTATCATCCACCCAAATATCGTTACATGCTATTTTAAATCTTATGCATCCCGTGCACAATTCCAACTGGATTGCCGCATTTAGTATCATCGAGAATACTTTTAAAGAAACCTTGAACACGAAGTCTCCTGTTCTAACTCCTATATCTATAAAGTGAGAACGGCAATGAGTGCCCCAGCACTGAACCCTGTTGGGAACCACTCTTCCACTATCTCATTGTGATTATCCCAATTTTAGTTGTACACCACTGTTTTCTATTTTTCCTGCAAAACCACGCGTTACTCCAACATGTGTACCACCCCAACCTAATTATACCTACATATGCACATTACTTTCTTTTTCATCAGCCTTAATATGCAAGTGCAAGCGCGATCAAAACGAAACTTACTTAAAAGTCTAAATACAAATCAACTGGATGCTCCCTCGTGTCAAGCCAGTCAGTAAAGTAATCCATAACAAATTCTACAACTGTTTTGCTCCTGACAGTCGGAACCATACCCTTTCTTGAAAAACTCATGCATAGAAAGTCCAATCTTACAACCTGTTATCTTCTAAATAGCTCCTATATTGACCTACGGTAACTTTTACCAGAATCTTTACAACCGAAACATTTTAAGCTAACTTGCCTAGTAATTTCCCAAATTCTCCTTACTAGCTTTGAACGAAATTAGCACAACAACATACTTCTTTTCCACTTACTAAATACCTCATCTCAAAAAATAGATCGCTTAAAAAATACAAGATAGAATACCAGTTCTTGTCAATGCTATAATCACCCTCCTTTAGAATCCCACCATATATACCCATCAGGCCTGCAGCTTTACTGATCAATATTGATCAAAAAACGTTTATATGTACATCAAATTCAAATAAGTCGTATGTCATTTACAGACGAGTACAAAAACTAATAGTCTCTGGAAACTATATTAACTAATCCTACCTCGGTAATCACACTGAAAGCATATACAATAAAGCATTAGAAAGATAGTTGACAATCCTTTATCTACTCACTAAATTTTTCATCAATTTTAATATGGACCAATGTCCATTCTTACTTTCTATAAAATTAATGAAAGACTAAAACAACTTCTTTCATCCTCTATACCTATTACACTCATCTTCTTCAGTTGTGCAAGACCTATTCTCTTTTTCTATTGACTGGTTAAATTTCATTTCCATTTTCCAGTATAATATTCTAAATTAACCTCCCTATTACTACCTTGAATATTTTAGAACATCTGTATTATTTTCATTAATTATTCTCTCAGCTGTTTACTTAACTCCTTCCATTCCAGGTTTTCTCTTCCCACCCTAATGGTTATCTTTAAAACATACTAAGAATATTCATTAATAAATTTGTTTAAAAGTTCCCACAAACCTAAAAAAAAAGGTCCTTGTTTCGTTTAACACATATGCCCTCATCTCTAGCTGAAGCAGTCTGCAAATGGTAAATCGCCATTTCGAAATACTATGATACTTTCCTATATTAACCACTGCCAACTTTGGTCCCAGCATCACATTCAATTAAATCTTAATTAAAGTCTATGTGCACTAAGGCCTAAAATATCCTCAAACCTCTAAATCACACCTCTCACCCTGACTTCAAGTCATAGTAAATTAAGTCAATAGCGCTCCAGGTCGTGTAAGGTTCTATACTCTATCTGGCTCAAAAATTAATCTTAGTTAATACATATATATGAATTGCCAGAACATAACCACACCTTCGCTAGCGACAGGAAATCCCAATGAATCCCAAGGAAATATATTCTCAGCCGCATGTATGGAACTAAACCTTATTTCATTATACTAACATTGCATCCTCTTTCCATATCTCTCTTTCACAATATAGTTTTCAGCATCGTAATCTATGACTCGCCAGTAGAGTCTATATAAAATGCAACCCCATTTTATACCTAGTTATTGCATACTAAAGATAGCTACCCACACTAAAGGTCAAATCAGATGATTAATTTTAAAGTCATCATTAGTTACAATGAACTATTGCTTTTAACATAAGCGCCACACCACCACCCTTCCCTTCTACGCTGATAAATAAAGTATGAATATCCCACTATTGAGACCACTGAAAACAGTCCAACACAGATATTGAGCAAAAAAATCTGAGATTCAATATTATAGGCAATAATCTAAATGCATCATCTTTTTATTCTAAGCTATGAGCATTATGTGGGATAAACAACATCTTCTTATACCTCCAAAATGCTGTATAGTTAATTTTCGTTAGGCATCCAGATATTTTTAACCTTTGCAACAACATAGTTATTATTCCCCACTATTTACATAACCAGTTGCAATTATTCAACTTTCGTTATCCATGATTCTACAGTCCCAACCACCGCGCCAAATCGTTACGCTATGTTAGTTTGCAAACAAAGCGCCAAACTTTAGACGAAAAAAGCTTCGTTCATAACGACTTAGAGTAAGATAAAATTAATTACGGTTTATATATATATGTTAGATATAATAATGTGTTCAACATATATATCTAGAGTAGCTTCCATCCCTAAACTTTACATAGTGAGAATTTAGATGAGTGAGCTATATGGATATTTATATACTCTATACAGTAAAGTCTAACCTATTCATATCCATATAGAAGATTTATTTGCCCAGGACATTCAATACAAAGGACCAGAGAGATTTATCTGAAAAAGTATAACTGTATGTAAAAACTAATAGCGAATTTGGAAATAATCATACAAACTGATCAATACAAATTAGGCTTCAAACAACAACACTATACCTATGAGTCTAGACCAGCATAACCATAGTATCGGCCTCTCGGCCGTCTTATTGAGACGTGTAAGAACGAGGATGGGTCTGTAAACTAAAAATTGATAAAAGTTCAAGAAACGAATAAATGCACTTATGGAGAGCCCGGATCGGGAAGGGTCAACAAGTCGTCTTAAGGATTGGTCCCTCCCCCCCATCGTCACCTAAGGCAAGGAGAGACCCCGACTCTGAGGTATTCAATGCTGTTCTATCTCTGTATTCTCTGTTATTTAAAACAAAAACTACATACTATCAGGTGCTGACGTCTGATCCGAGATCACCTTGTCTTGCTAAAGTTTTTCAATAGTGTGCTAACCAAAGGTTCTTAACCCTTTATATTGCTCACAATTCAAAATATGGTTAATTTAGTTTTTCTGGTAAGTTGGGCAGATGTCATAAATATAGAAGATAGTTATACTACCTTATTAATTACTAATACGTTTTATAAGTATATAGTGATAAATAGATTAATATGTCATAAGTGACTTCAAGCGTAAAAACAAAGTAGTGATAATTAGCTTAATTTTAATCTCTCTATATATAATATAATATACTTAAAATATTATTATGATTAGGTATAAGATATAAAATCACTTCCATGATAAATCCATAGGGACAATACTACTACTAACTGTTCCTGCCCGGCCAATATGAACTTTATGGTAATCATTCTAATTTTATATTTGGTTGTGAATATCATCGCCTACTAATGTCTTTACCCCTTCCCCCCAGAGGTAGCACACAGAAGAAAAATAAATACAGACATACTACGATAACTATATAGAGGTAGTAAAATTTTAATAAGACGCAAGAGGTCTAGCTCGTAGACCGTAGCGTATCTGTGAGGAAACTATACGATAAACCATCCGATTAAATGAAAATTGACAGGAATTGTGTGGATGGACAGTACCGGTACATATAAAATTCAGATTTCAATGATATTTTAAATTTTTAACTTAATAGTAAAATATTTATATAGCATATATAAATTCGTAATAATGAATAACGAAATGCAATAATATAATAAAAAAAATGCGAGTAAAAAACAACGTTTCCTGAATTCATAACTTCTCCTGCCCAATAAATTTTTGACACATATTTCTTTAGATATTAATTTGATTTTATTACAGATTTACATTTTAAAAAATTGTTTATCTATAAAATTATTTTAAAATTTAATCTTAATAATTCATTCTGAGATTTATAAATTTATATAAAGGTTTGTTTGTATATTTCCATGTCTAATATTAAATAAATTTATTGTCGAAAATTACGTTGAAAAATAGCATTATTAAATTTTTTTTTTTTTGTCTAACCTCGAATCTCAATTTCAATTGTTATTAGCTCCTTTTTATTTGCGTGGTTTATATCGGACCAATCCATGTTATAATTACTTTCCCTTACACTACTCTCTTTTATCACAATGATATCGTTATTTTGCCATGTTAAAAGCTTAATATTCCTTATACTTTCCAGTTTAATTCACTTTTATAAATATTTAATCTTAAATATTTTTTTATTTACTTAATTCTTATTTTTAAACGTAATGTTCTGTTGTTATTTATATACTACATTATTTCAACTCTCTTCTCAGTAAGTTTCCATTTTATCTCTCTTTCTATACATTTAAAATTAATATACGAAAACTTTAATTAGAAACTAGGTAGAATAGCAAAAACTTTTATAAAATGTGTAAAACTAAGTATAAAAATGATAATAACATCAGTAAGACGAAAATTTTTATTATATTTCTTTATTCATCATTTTTCAGCTATTATAAGCAATGAACCTCAATACTAACGCCCTCAGCTCTCATACATTATGTCTCTAGTCATCGACCGCACACAGATTCTTATATGAGTCAACTTACCATTATTCGTGCAATTTACAGATATTGATTATAACTGGTACATTTTTCTTATTTCAAAAAGAACATCTTGCAAGCAGTGATATATCAATTATTTTATATTTTTGCTTGTCAATTTATGAATTATTAAAAGAGGGTTGCAAACACTGACAATTAGTTACTTGACTAGGTTCATCATATAGTATTTAACAAAATAACAACATAAACTAATACCGTATTTTTATCGGGTAAATTTAATAAAAAAATAATTAATTCTCATAATGCTTTGGATAAATACTCTAACATATCGAGTACTTTTAAATTTTAAATAGTACAACTTCAATATCCTATGATTTCTTCAAAAATTCGAATCGAATCAAAAGAATAATCAATGATACAGAATGAAATTCGAAATATTAAATTAGAAATTTAGAATGATAATTATTTATTATTTTTAAAAAAAAAGAAATTAATACGTTTCGGATCGGTTGGGTGGTATAACGAACTTGATACCGGCTCTCTTCCTATAGGAAATTTATAGTTTCTCAATCACACTATGGATATGGATATTAATGCTCAATATGTAGCTATAAAAAGAATAATAAAACACTAGCAACAATTTATATATAAAAGCAAATAATAAATAATATAACATAGTTATAATTAAAATATCTAAAAAATGTTTATTTAAATTCAGATTTATTTTAAAAATTTTTATATTAATTGTTAAAATAAAAAAGTATTAAGATAATTAAGTATTTAAACTTCCCAATCACGCCTCTTTTTCACTTTTACAATAGAATATTGATGAATGTTAAGGAATGAGGATATCTCTTTTAGTTCTAATCTTCAGTATTATAAAATGAAAAAGTGGGGATTAATATCGATTTTTAAATATATTTTTTTCTTAACTGATCGCACTCATATTTGAGCTTTAACTATCATAAGACTATAAAGAGCTTTATTATTAACCCCATAGCAGAGTAAATTTCATTTGATTCACAGAAAAAAAACCGATCCTAACTTTCCGATTCACCCACCGATATAAAAATTTATGAGATATGGTAGCTACTAGGACCACCCTTTGATTATTTTCATTTATAACCGTATTATATGACATTGAATTATTTGTCTAAATAATTAATTTATAAATATAAAGATGAATAATAACTAATATAAGTTGAATAATTTTTAGTTAAATAACATGTAAATAAAATTTTAATCTAAAAAAAAAAAAGTAACGATGTTCAAAATAATAGTAGCTTCAATAAATATTAGATCGAACCGTAAAAATTCGACTCACACTACATTAGTATTATCGGTATATGTATATATCTATTAATCAATATTTATACTTATGATCATAGATATCTCTCATAAATAAATAAAGATTTATATAATAAATTATAATAAAAAACTCAAAAATATATATAAATAATCTATAAAAAACAGATTTTTAAACAAGATATGTCCATCACCCTCAATGGTTGGCTGTTGCCTTCATACACCCCGCCAATACTAACTTAGGGAATTACCTCTGCTGAGTCTAAACTGATGATAAACTAAGTATAGAATTATAACCATATAGGTGGGACGAGTGGATGCACGACATAACTAGCGAGCCAATATATATATACAGCAACATAAAAAAAACTATTATAATGGACAACTCTCAAAAAATGCAGAAAAGCAATGACCAAAGAAGAATAATTAATTACTATCTCAACGTCGTTAGACTGCAAAATGAAGTAAAATGATGAGATTATTTTTAACAAAACCCTGAAACTTTCTCAGATAAAATTAACTAGTGTAACCACATGGGCTTAAAAGATGAAAATAAAAATCTTATTACAATAAAGACACACATAAATATATAACCAATAGCTTAATTCAGCAGAAAGCTATGACACCGATAATCTGTGAGATACACATAATTAAAAAGTACAAGGATACTTACTCTATAAAAGAGATTTAAAAAGAAAGTCTTCCATGAGAAGGCATCTTATCACAGTTACGCACTCAGTCTCAAAACAAGATAGTAACTTCAATAATAATTTGCAAAGAGATCCCTGGCTGGCCTAACGTAGAAAGCTTTTAAAATTTTAAAAGAAGCTAAATTTATAAAGTATAGTGGTGAGTGTGTTGACAATCTATAGCCTTTACTCTTTATTCACATTGATAGCTCCATTTGATAAATCCAAAGTGGACGTTGCTTCTTAATGATGAAGGAATTCCCGGCCTATCGTGTTTTTATCATTCCTTACAATGTTATGATGTAAGTTTTTATATAATCACTCCATTAACTGGGGCTTTACCTACTGGGTCAACGTACAGGATTCAACAAACAACAACCAACAACAACAATACAACAAACAACTCAAACAACAACTAAGTACTAGCTACAATCAATCTCCATCCCAACAGCAACAACAAAACTTAAAACATTTACCATTAACAACAACAACAGTTACCCACGATTATTATTCAATCAGACAATCAGCAGCATCAGATCGGATTTATATCTTGATCCACCACTCTCGATTTGCCACAGCCAGCCGTTCTTGAAGTTTATATGTTATCCTCAGTGATTGAACAGGGATAAATACTATAAAATCCTTAAACAAATATTAAACTTCAATGTAAACATTCATGAAAAAAGTTACTCCCTATATCAAAATGCCTACGTACAAAAACATTACGTAGATTATTAATAGTTTTTATTAAAATCTTCCCATAGGATAGGATACAACTTCTAACAGCAGATACTAAGTCTATGTTGAAAAGAGAAGCTAATTTTCATGACATATACTCCAAGTGAAAGCTGTACCGCAGTGAAGGAGTAGAAAACGGGCTCTATCATTTTTTTATTAAGACTCTTTTTTTACCTATAATATTTTATAAATGATTCAGATGTACATGGCTAAATTTCTCTGGTTTCAAACTCATTATTCTCAGAGTCCTAGACTGATATCGAATTATTGTATAGACTTGATAATTGATCTTCTCTCCGTGAATTGAAGGAAGTCCTCGTGACCCAGGATGGTATTTTACCAAAACAGGATCAAACAAGAAACTTTTTTCAGAACTATATATTTTCCAAGAGTTATAATCCTCGATAATACAATAGATTAGCAGCTATTTGGAA
>JABUQX010046445.1:17500-42500 GCA_015478945.1 Trachelipus rathkii
TATTCCCAATCCACATACATACCAAACATACCACTCCAAATTCATCATCTCATAATCATACTCACCCACAATATTCGATTAATCTCAATTAATTCCAACCATCCTACATCCTACCATTCATATATATCAACTTACATAATATATAAATTAACAACTCCACTATTCATCTTATTAGCTCATATAATATCAAATATTACTAATATAATAATATATAAATATCCATTTAGCTTATGGGATGTATGTCATTCCAGTCCCTAAGCGATTAAACATCCAGGTCAACTAATTCAATCTAAGATTATATATTATTATTATTAGATGTCAATCGGGGTATTAATTTCCCTGGGTGGAAAATCATCACAAATAAGCAGCCCAAAAATACAGAACTAGGGAATAATATAATATAATATTATTATTATTATTATATAAAATAATATATATTATTTTTAATTGGTAATATATTTTTATGGATAATTTCCTATTGCTAAACTAATTATATTATAAATTAATAAAATAAATAAATAAAAAAACTCACAAAATAAATTAATCCTAAATATAACATATATTAAAACCAAAAAAAAAAAAAAAAAAAAAAAATTAGGATATAAAATATGATTAAAATATATATAATTAAATTATTAAAATAAAATAATAATAATAGAATATATAACATTTAATTAATTAATAATATTATAATATATTAATATAAGTTATTATGCTAAAATGCTCAATTTATATAAATCTAATAATACTATTATTAATTCCCTAGTATATAGCTCATTTCATTGCATAGCTAATATGATATATTATAACTCTATAAATTACAATAATAGCCCATTATCATTAAAATATTTATCAAAAAAAACTCCAACACTCAATACTAACCTAATAATACCAAAATATACTAAATATTCATTATAATTACCAATTCAAAGCTAACTAATGTCATATACACACTAATATCTATATAATTAACATCTCATTATTATTAAAACATAATAATTACATTAATATATTAATTATATATATATTAAAAAATGGATTATTGACATATTCCTATTAGGCGAACACTAAATATGATTAAAATCAAAAAATGAAATATATAATAACAGAAAATAATAGAAGATAAATTAAAATAAAAAAAAATAAAATTTAATAAGATGAAAAATAAATGTTTATGAATAATTAAAATATAAAATATATTAAGATTATTCAGCTAAATTTACATAATATATATATGATTAGAATTCTACATAGATATAGATTATACAGATAATAAAAACAATAAACTCGTAATAGCACCCTTATGTTAGCTTAACTAAAACTTGCATTACTTAATAACATAAGTATTCAAGAAAAAACATAGGAAAAAAATAATCAAGGAATATACAGAACTATTATAGGCAACTATAGCTCTATTAATAAAAGACCTACTATCTCCTCCCGTTATAAATTAAACATATATCATTCTCCGACCTTAAAACTATCAAAATCACAATGATGAACACACCCACCAGGTAGACGGCCCCTACTGTAATACCTCAACTCATGAGAAAAAATAAACACAAAAAAAGGATCGAGTTCACTCGATGAATAGCGAAAGCCCTAATATTATATGATTAACACTGGCATAATATACATCATCTCACACTCACTCACTCACACACATGTTATGCTCCATGAAATTCGAAATGAAGCACAATAATTCTCACCCTCGCATTCACGACGAACACAGTACGGCCCAAAAACCGGCAAAGCAATCAACTCCAACCAGAAAAAAATAACTACGCGCAACAAACATCCACAACTAGAGACGCAAAAGCACATACACAGATAGCAACACCCCGCCCCAAAACAAACCAGCAACCCCCCTTCCCATACACCCTCTAACAAAGACCCACTGCGCCGCAACGAGCATGTCTGCACACAGAGGCCGTAAACAAAACACAATACAACAGCCCCCCACCACACAAAAACACCACAAAACACACACACAGACAAAAGCCACGCCACAAAACCAGCAACAACGAACAACAAACAACCAGCAACCAACAAACACAATACCCCCCAATACACAACAACAACAACACACCAACAACCAAAAACACACAACAACAAAAAAAACCACCCACACAACCCACCAAACCCAAACAACACAACTACCAAAAACTAGAGAGGGGAGGGGAACACAAAATCAACTAACTAAGAAGCTTTGATTCATTGAGACGCACGGAAACGAGTATAAAAACGCTTATACTGTTATAAGATTATTCTTCAGACAGATCAATTTGTTAGAAATAGAAGGATTCATCCTAAAAAAATGGACCATTAAGAGATAGACCCACAACCAAAATCCCAGATCATTCACTTCTGTTATGCACCTTTTTTCATTCTTAGTACGATAATCTCTCAACATTCTTTTGACTAGAGAACAACCAACCTCTTTCATATGGGAATAGATATAACCATTGCCAGTCATTCCCAGAGCAAACTACATCCAACGTAATAATACATCTACTTAACCCAAACGATTTTCAATCCATTCCGATTATCCATATGTCAAAAATACATTCTATAATACACTCTTGATTCATATTCTTATTACTCATTTAGTCCTTACTTCACAAACCACACAACTACCCTAAATACGATATCAATTCACTTCACTATTAATCAATTCTTAATCACCAATTCAATAACACACCCTAAAAGATTGTATCTAATCTGCAACACAGAATTGCACCTTACCGATATAGCAGGCTATAACCTACCTCTCGCTCTCACGCCCCCAGATACATTTCCAACATCCCCAAATACCTTTCCAAACCCACCCATCACAGACACTGACCTTGAATAAGCACGACCAACCATCTTTTTTCCTGTTGATACTTGCGCGTAAGCAACGCAGAAATGTCACTTTACCTCATGAACCACAGATCCAACTTTTAAGCATGCACAGAATATATGCAGCCAAAAATACCATCAATATAATGCCAATCCAAAACTCATTAGAAAAAAAAATATCCCTTTAAAACCATTACAAAACTTTCCAAAAACAGCAACTGACAATGACATTCGATTACATCATTTCTACATAACAAACATTATATAACTACTAAAAAATATTTATAAACTCTGATTCTTCCAACTCACTTAATGTCATTATATGCACAGACAATTTTTCTTAGATACTGAATAGCGGAGAAAAAAAAAAAAAAAAAAATATACCCTCACACCTTCAACACTCTACTCTTCCATCCCACAGTAAAGTACAAAAACTTACTATTCAAAAACCCTTTACAAAAACACTCATAAACACACACACATAGAGTAACCAAACCTCGTACCCATCCCTCTTTATCAATATCGCATATCAACCTCCTTCAGAACTCTTGACACACACACAAAGAAACCAAAAAAAATCATAAACGCTA
The DNA here is from genome assembly GCA_015478945.1 of Trachelipus rathkii. Classification (NCBI taxonomy): domain Eukaryota; kingdom Metazoa; phylum Arthropoda; class Malacostraca; order Isopoda; family Trachelipodidae; genus Trachelipus; species Trachelipus rathkii. The sequence goes on from JABUQX010046445.1 coordinate 20,932, forward strand.
TATATATTCGGAACAAACAAACAAAAATATAATACAGCCAAAGAGGGCAATACTCCAACCCCATCTCATTCCCACCCATATTGCCATCAATCAAGCACTTCTAACACCAAGTTACTCCCACAGCCAACTACAGCCGACGCACCAACAGCCTCAACCAATATTCTTTCACCCCACAAACCCCAATAAAAAATCACATATACAAATTAATCAAACCATAAACTCAAACCCACCATAAAAGAGAGCAAGACAATGACAAACAATACCTGTCTCACGCACCTACCTGTACTCTAACCTCATTATAGCAAAATTTATACTTTAAAACACCCGAATCCTCTACATCTCCAGATATTAAACCACCAAACAATTGAACAAAAAAACGAAAACATACATTCACTCATACAGCAATGATATAACACGCAACCCACCATCCCACCCATATACAACCCCAAACAATCACAAAACCAAAAAAACCACATATAAAAAACCAATAACTTCTGAATTCCTTACTAATATACAGTAAGACCTGCACCAAAATATTGAACGCAACAGGTAAATATACACCATTAAACAACACCAATTGACGCACACGAGACTTTCATTTATTAAATAAACTTCGTACACACATACCCCACTGTACTCAAGCAAAAATCATACCCAAAAAAAAACCCTAAACAGAAATACAATCATAATTATTAATTACATTATATTTCAAAATAAATTTATTATTTTTTTCACAACTCGTCTAAGAAGTAGAACAACTCACATGATACTAACACATATCAAAAACCCCTATAAACCACACTAATGAATACCACCCATATAAACTAACTTCAGCCAAACATACAAGAGCAAATACCAACAAACATCCACCAATAATAATCCTACAACGCTACTACTAACGATATCAACCAACCAACCAATCCCCAGCATATATCTTTACCAGCCTACAAGGCGAATCAGACCAATCCACACACTAAACTAAATCTCCACTATACAGTTCCATAGCAGTGCTACACCAAAGACCTAAAAACCATATCCACCCACATTAACCTAAAAAAAAAAAAAAAATATCTTAGAAAGAAAAAAATATATAGAAAGGTAACCTATTACATTTGCCTCCAATCCAAAATCCTTTACCAGAACTAACCACCATCAAATTACCGCTTATGTACACAACATTCCAAAAGTCTATCATCACCATCTCGCCATCACTACAGATATCAATGATCAAAAAAAAAAAAAAAGAATTACACAGAATTAAAATTTATTAAAAAACGAAACAAAAAGTATGATCCTAAAAATTAACTCGATAAATGCAACCCGATCCAACCACACAATCTACGCAGAAGCAACAATTTCCAATATCGCAAGAAATACACCCATTTCCTCACACTTCCCAAAATTAATCCCTACTCACCTACAACAAAACACTAATACCCCATTACCACATCCGCACCAAAAAAAATACAACAACAATATTATAACATTACTAATAAACTAAACCACACAACCCAATACAAAAACTCAAAATCTCGAACACAAATTTATAAACTACCACCCTCATTCAACAAAAATAAATAGCAACTAATATGCCTCTAGCACCTTGTTCAAAAAAATAAAGAAATAAATACCCTCCAAAACACACTCAATACCATAACAAAAACTACACCATTTCTCACAAAATCACCTCCCAACAAAAGCTACCCCACATCAAAAAACACTATTAAAAAATACTATCTTTCCAAGACCCACTCGGATATACAAAAACTAAATTACACAACCTCCAAACTTGGTAAATCACCCCACAAATTCAAATCTACATACACTTCAAAAACTAGAATTACACTATCCTCATCTACATATAGCTCTCTCCTCAACCAGCTTAGGCAACATATATATATATATATATATACCCTCCTAGATTATAATCATAATTATCAAACAAATAAACACCACTTTCTCTCCTCAACTCTAATATAGTATCCAAAATTATTAACTATACATTATTAATTATTATTATATAAATTATTAAATTAATTAAAAATTTAATATATATATTAATATAAATTATTATTATAAAAATTATTATTATAATATTAATTAATTATTATTACCACAACCTTAATCTACCTCGTAGTACATATTCACATATAGATATCGAAATATTATAAATTTATTAAAATTCAGTGCTTGTTCCAGACGCCCTTGACCATTCTAAAATAGGCCTATCACACCGTGGACTCTCAACCACCCATCACTCCACTACAAACTCACAATCCTTAACATACTACGATTTCACCCTAATAAACCTAGTATTACCTTTAACAAAACCACTCTACCCCAATCCCTCCCTCTCAACTCTCTTAGATTCCCACCAAATCCAACTCCCTCTTCCTTGCCATCATCACATACAGCAGCCCCCCGCCCCCCGCCCCCCCGCCGGTACCTCTAATAATAATAATAATTCAATCCAATTCAAATTTAACTAAATATCGATTACAAAAAAAAAAACACCTAACCCACTAGCACATCTAATTTTTACAATTTTACATTCAATAATTAAAATATTAAATAACAAGGCAGACAGCTAACATTCCTAGGCCTCACTCATAGCATAATTAATATATAAACCAAATCACTTTCAACTCCAATATTTATTCTTACACAAACGCCATGGCACATAATCATCATTACATACTTTTAGATTTCCATTCAGAGTCTGCCACCCAACACTATATATTCAACAAATAAATAAACACCATGCGACAGAGCATAACTTCAACCATATTAATCCTAGTCATACGTACCGTATAGAAGAAAATCCATTAAAAACCATAAAATACAATACTTATATTTTCCTCTTATTTCTACTCACTCTTCTCTCCAACATGTAAAAAACAATTGACCCACCCACATCCCCTCTACCCCATCTTCAACACCATCTGCACCTTGTTTCCCTCTCACCAATCACCGCCTCCCTCCCTAGCGATTACACCTACTCTGTACTCCTTCTCAAAACCACCCCCAACTCACCAGCACATACTCATCTTCCCCTAGAACTGCAAACACACTTAACTCTCCCCCCCCCTCACTCAGTCTCCCCTACAGTCCCCTATAATCCCCAATTAACACTTTATTCAAAGAGGATACTTATTAACTGCTCTCTCCAATCCGCAAGGATACTATAACCCTCCATTAAAAACACTATTGTTACTAACAACTCACAAAATCATATTCAAATCACCATCTGCCTCCATTCTCGATCAGAGACAAAAAAGAAAGTACCAGTAATTGTACCTAAAGATAAATTCACAAATCATAATGCCATGCCAACAGACTATTAACACATTCTTCAACTAATACTCACTCTACCATATTTATCCTCCCTACTATAACTAATTACCTCCGATACCCAAAAATACCATATATATCCTTCTTGCACCATCAAACTACACAAACTCTACTATCAACTGCTTTCAAATTTACTGACCGATGTTATACCAAAGATAAAATTACAATCGAAGGTTCTAACCATAAACACCACTACCTCTCATTCCTTAAATTCAAATCAGTTAAACAAAAAGCACCAAATCCATAATTCAATATAAATCTCATGCAGATTCCCTATACACTCCATAATTTCTTAACAAATATTCCCGATGCTTCTAGCAAGAGCTATCCAATTCCCCTGTAAGTCACCCCAATCCTTCGATTCCTCACTTACAAACCGCTTCAATTCACCAAGATCCATTTTAATCTTACCCCTACCTCATGCAAATCACCTTACTAGCTCTCTTACTATTATCACCTCTCAAACCTTTACACCCTAGATTCCCAACATCATTCTATCTGCCTCCTCATCACAAAATCAAATTTACTCTTCAAAACCCACAATAACCAACCACGCACTCCTCATTATATACTATTACTAAACACCCCAATACTCAAACCGCTATGCCCAAACTCACCCCAATCATTCATTCCCCAAAACAGCTCTCACTAGTATGAATCATACTCCCTATTCTCCATACCTCTCTAGACAACATCAATAAACCATATACTCTCTAACCATGCCACTAACCCTCATACAAGCACTATACCCATTCATTTGCCCAATCAAATATTGAATTACACTCCTATCATCCTTTCACATTCCTTTTCTGACCTCTCCTCATTTGCTACAGCACTCCTCAAAACATAAACTCTACATCTCACACATATAACAATATATCTTGCTCCTACTACAATAAACTTTTCACTCTAATCTCATTTCCGCTCTCTCAACATATATACACCTCTTTCCTTTCCATCCAAACCCCGGTACAACCAACCCCCAACACACAATAATTATATCTTACCACATACACACAAACCATCAATAGATAACTCGCATATCTCAACCAAAAACCACACCAAACCAAACTCACAAAACTGATTTATAAACATTCAAATCTACATACTTCAGCAATACCTTACTTGACATCTCACACAACACACACAAATACAATCCACACTCACCTTTTACCATCCCGATACCCCCATCTACCAACTCTACTTACACAACAAATTAGCGGCATCACAATATCACACTTCATACATCCACCTACTCTGTGATATTCGAAGAAAAGATACATACTTACCTCACCATAACCATCTCAAAACCTCACGCACAGAAATACATAATCTCTCTCCCAAACCCCCTAAACCATCTTACATTTATTTACTCTTCCCAGAGATCCACCCACACAACCCCATTCCCTACCCTATCATCTACCAATCTCCCATTTTCCCACACTAGACATCATACAAACCCCACTAATCAAACACTTCTAGGTCCCCCACAAATTACTCCACCTATCTACATCACGCCATACCAAACATCATTCAGATATACTACTCCTCGCACCTCAATCACCATCAAAACCATCCACCCACCTGAGTATAGCCACCACCGGTGAGGCCCATATGTTCACAACAAACTTCAATACTACCTATCGACCTTTTCAAAAGTTAAAACATTCTAATCATCACCTAGAATTCTATACTCCTCCAGCAACAAACAACCCAAAATCCAACCAACCATAGCCTACACTATGCACACCAGGTACAAAAAACTAATTTCCAGTATAACCTGCTAATCCCCTCTCACTATCACAACTCCACCTCCACCAATACACACATAAATATTCAACATTCCACAACTACTGTTCATCCACTCCTCCTACTATCATCTCCTTCGTCCTCCAAGTCACAGCCAGAGAAAATTAATCTCTACACCTTTCATAACAAATACATCCATCACCCCCCCTAATTTATCCATATCTTCCCCCCTCTATCTCACCACTTAACATTTAATTCATCCTGACAATCTCCAAACTACACCACATCCCATTAAACACACCAACCCCCAACACAACAACCAACACCACCAACAAAATCACCACCCCCAAACAACCAACCAACATACACACTTTCGCTGCAAAGACACACCATGAGTCGTTATCAAGAGCGATCCAAGACCAAATGTTCGAGACACCTCGCCAACACCCAAGCAAACACATACTACAAAGAGATAAGTGGTCACCGAGGATAGTAATCAACATACCACTCGTCCCCTATATAGATGGCTTCTATTTCACGTGCACGAACACAATCACTACATGAGTGAAAGTCATTCTCTCCCCAACACGCAGATTAGGGAAAAGGTATCACCAGTCACAAACCAATCAAACAAAGCCCGACAGCTACCCACCCCCTTAGTACTACATTAAAATTCACCGCTCCAATAATATATTAAAATCGATCTCTTCACAACTGAGCTACCCAAGTTACCACTAGATCTCACCCGCGAGAGAGCATCCTACTCCATGATCATAAGAGAGATATATAGGAATAACGAATAGAAACGGACACCAGAATCTAAACAAACATGTTTTTCCAAACCAGGAACCTCACCTGATAATAGTGATTTGGAAAGTTGCTATACTCATCGCTATGCTAAAGAAGAAAGTGATGAGAATATAACGCACAATTCACACGAACCCTTGAACACATATACGCGCCACCATAAATGAGAGAATGCTCAAAGCCCCCATACCACCACAAAGCGACCCACTCATATATCAAAAAATCACGCACTCACTATCCATACCTCCTATAACTAAACAAAAAATCTATTATCATCACTCATCACTATCGGCAATTTCTGTTATCAGCGAAAGAAGTCATATCCTGGCTCCATGAGTAAACAAAAATCAATATTATTTTTCAATTATAGTTTATCATATTATTATATAATAATTAATATAATATATATGTATACTCTCTCACATTTATAATCAATATAATTAAATATATATTAACCATCATAAAATCTCACTCTACATCTATTATTTAAATAATATTATTTAAATTAAAAACCAAATAAAAAACAAAATAAATATAAATAAAGAAAATAATATAAAATAAATAAAAATAAAAAAACATAATTGCAATAAAAATTAAAAAAAAAATTAATAAAAAAATTAAATAGCATAATAATATAATAAAATATAATATTTTTAACACAAACAGAACCCAAAACCAGAGAAAATAATATATTAATACCAAATCGATATTCAATAAAAACTTAAAATGATAAATAAGTTAAGAATAAAAGAAAAAATGAAACCTAACTGAACATTTAAGGATGAAAAATGTAAAGAGTATTGATAGAACATAATGGTATGAAGAGAATTCTGAGATTGAGAATAAGAGAAGTCAGGTACTAAACTAGAATTAATCGGTCATTTGTCTTTCTTATTATGGAAATATTAGATTACATTGTGAATTTCATTTATGAAAATATAAACATTGCACCATTTCAGACTAATAAAATAATAATTAGTAATAATGTGCAAAAATTGTACGCTCTCAAATTACATTCAAGTATGCTAAAAGATTCTAACAACACAAAGACTCGTCTGTAGGTTAATTACATACAGGGACTTATCTCTATAACACATTACAAAAACCTCAACTAAGAGGTTATGTAGTCCAAAAGCCCTCCATCCAGTCTTTTACAAATTATTTATATAACCCAACCACTAATTAAACATGGTAAAATAACCACATAGGCACTTACCACACAACCTTATAATCATGAATTCATCTTCTTTAAAATGTAGTCCTACGTCAGAAAACCCAAAATGACCGGCTAGCAAAGCACCATGAAGGAAAAACCATATTAGGGCTATCATTCATCCAAGAAGGAACACCACCATAAATATTAAAAATCCAAAATCCACACAAAATGATCACTCTCATAGATAACACTTTTATAAAACATTAAACAAACTAGTTTACACAAACATACCAGCCACCCACACACAACCAACCACAAAAAACAAACCCAAACATTATAGCATAGCAAGAGCTCCTCATTCTCTACGATTAAAAATTTATTTAAGACGCATTAAATAGTTAATCTCACACACTATCTTCTATGCTTAACAAAACATGAGAAACAAAATAACCAACCGCTTAGTGTATCAGACAAAACAACGCAATAAACAGAACGATAAATATTTATAATCTTTTCATACTTCTATATCTTTCAGATCAGTTAATTTCATATGTATGCTTCCTTTAGTAAGTCCCTCGAAGTACGAGTAAGAAACCCCAATATATATTTATAAACTAAAATTTATTTTATGGTTTATAATGGTTGTTTAATTTGAACCAGTGGTTCCACATCTTTTTAGCCTAACTCCTAAGAACCTTAAATTTGTTACATTTTAATTCATATTTAATTATATGAAACAAAATAAATACTGTGAACATTTACAAATAATTCTATAAGTTAATTTGTTTCCTTCATTATACTGAAACCAATCTAATATTATCACACGTTAACAATCCTTAATTTGTTGAATGGTTTTGATCATTGGATGCCTTGGGCTTTATGAAATTCCTTTTACAAATGACAAAAATTGTCAAATATACCTACATTAAATTTCTTGGTTGAAAAATAATCACTGGAGAGCACTGGCGGTTCTTAGCCCCAGAAGCTAGAGAGGTAGAGCATTGATCTTCATTGATATATATATATATATATATATATATATATATAAATAAACAATCGATGATTTAACTTCAAAAAAATAAAATATAAAAACCCACAATAATAAATAAAAAAAAAAAAAAGCTCTCACAAAAAATAACTCAAAACCTCAAATAATCACATGAAAATCACACGAAAATCCCAATAAAATAACACTAACAATAACAAAGATAACCCAAAAAAAATACATGATAACAACATAAACCTAAATAATCATAATCAGCCACTACAAAAACCTAACAACCACACTATAAAATTCTAAAAATCACAGTTAGATAAAACCACAAATATATATACACTAAAAAATATAATATTTCACAATACATAGTTGATTATAGTTCACAAACAACACAAACACACACAACAAAAACAAACACCAACAAAAAACAATCCAGAACTGAAACGACCGTCCACACAAAACACGCAACCAACAAACAAAAAACACAACCCAAACAAACAAACAAAAAACCACACAAGAAAAACCCGAAAATCCAAAAAAACAACCAAAGCGAAAAACCCCCCAAAACCAAAAAAAAAAAAACAAAAAAAAAAACAAATAAAACAAATAAAAAAATAAAAAAAAATTAAAATCAAAAAAAAAAAAAAAAAAAAAAAAAAAAAAAAAAAAAAAAAAAAAAAAAAAAAAAAAAAAAAAAAAAAAACCAAACACCCCCCCCAAATCAAACCACCCACCACACCACACCACCCTCACCCATCCACACGACCGAAACTTATCAACCCACACCCAAACTCATATATACATTACATATATTATGCCCCCACTACCCTAACCCGCACAACAAAACACACAAAAACAACACACAAAAAACAAACAAAAAACCCACAAAACCAAACCAAACACCAAAAAACAACAACCCAACAACCCCCCAAACCCAAAAAAAATAGAACACACAACAATTCAAAACAAAACCCACACACCCACCAACAAACAACCAAACAAGCACACACCGACCACATCCCACCCAAAACCCAACACCACCAACCACCACACAACATCCACACCCCACCCCACCACCAACGCAACCACCCAACAACCCCCAAACACCCACCAACACCCCCCACAAACACACCAAAAAACCCCCCACACCCAACACAACAACACCGCACCCAAACCCAACCGCCTAAACCAACAACCCCCCCCACCACCCACCACAAAACCACATCCCCAACCACACACCCCCCCAAATCCACAAACCAACCTACCCAACCCCAAATAATCACCCCAACACCCCAAAAACAACCAACACCCCCAAAAAAACCCGCAACCCCCAAAAAACCCAAGAAAAACTCATTCCATCTCTCCAGCACCACCACCACCACCACCCCCCACACCACCCCCCCAACACAACAAAACAAAACAAACCACCTCAAAAAGTACCCAAACACACCCCCCACCCCAAACCCCCCCCACCCCAGCCACCACCACCGCCCACCCCAAAACAACCCCCCACCACACAAACAAACCAGCCAAACAGCAACAAAAAAAACAAAAACACAATAAATAAAGCACACAAATCAACAAAACTACCCAATAATTAAATAATACCGTAATACAAAACTACAACCAAAAATATATCACTCACTATTAAAAACATAACTAAATAACTACATAAAATAACACCCAAATATCATAACTACTCACCCACATAAACTAAGCCACAGAGATACTAAAACTACTTCACGTAACCTATAACTATAAACATAGCTCTACTACTATACAACCTCATAACTCAATAAAACAAATCATACCACATACCTAACCCACTAAAAAACCCCAACACCAACATTCCCACCAACACAACCAACGTCCCTAAATATGACTAAACACTCAATACACAACAGCGCAACCCCCTATAGAGCGCCCCCTATAAGGACACAACAAATAGTTAAGCAACATAAATCACATTACTTACAAAAAAAACGATTCAAAAAAATAATAATATGAATAAGATTGTTGAATAAATTATATATTTAGAAAAAAATGTTTAATATTAAATTTAATAATTTAATAAAAATAATAATCATTAAATATAAAAAAAAAATAAATATAAAAAAAAAAAAAAAATAATATATATAAAAGATTGTTGATATAAATATATATATTTAGAAAAGGTAAATGTATTATATATAAAAATATAATATATATATAATTAATAAAAATTTAAATTTAGTATATATTATAAATAATAAATAATATGGTATATTATATAAATAATAATTTAAAATATAATATATAATAAATAATATCATCAATTAAGGCATAAATATTAATACCAAAATATATAATAAAACTATTAACACATAATACATATTTTTGCTAGTAAAAACTACAACAAATAATACTTATTCTGGAGTGAAATAAAACTATTGATAACATGCAATCACCATCAACACAACAAACCTTTTTTTTACCCAAAAAAGAACATAGAGAGTCTCACCAAGCTCGAAAAACTACAACCCAACGTGACAATAATCGCACCAGGAAACAGAGAAAGGAATCTAAGCAAAGAAAACATATAGACCACAAACAGCTCGAAAGGAAAGCCCAGCAACTTCGCCGACACCCCTATAAGCATAAAAGATCAGTGCAGCACTCAGTCATCACGTCAAGAAAAATCCACCCAAAGAGCTATCACAGAAACCGCTACGAAAACCCTCCACATATGAGACGACTTCAAGTCAAATAATGGAGATTCATCCCTATCGCCCAGATGGGACCACAAACCAATACCCCTCACAAACCCCAAAACCATATCATCTAATTATTGCACCTATTCTTCTCGAGGCATGCCTGAGACAACAAACTCTCAAATTTCTCTAATTAAGCACAGAGGACTATATCCCACTTATTCTTCGTATCTTCACAAGCACGGACGCATTCCCACAAAAAAACTAACAACCATTTTTTAGCAATCAGTTTTAAACCAAAATAATCAACGAACTAATAATCATCCAATCAATCTTTCCAATGACCAAAACCATAACTCAAACGATACATTATCATTTATTTCTACTTTCATTAATACCCTTCTTTTTGTATCCGTAAGCCAAATAACTCTCTAAAAATACGTTTCAATTCACTCATAGTATTAATCAAATTTCTTCTTACACTAAACACAGCAACTGATAAGCACGATGTCCATACCACAAACAGAAAAAAAAAAAAAGAAAAAAAACTTAGAAACACGTATTGAACTTATAGATATCAAAAAATAATAACTCTTATTCGAGACCAATTTATGTAGTCAATACTTACAAATATACATTAACACTGGTAACAACATCCCTCATGTAAGACCCTAGCAAGACAAAACATCTAGATACTGAGTTACCCATTAGAAAAATACAATACACCAACAGATAATTAAATAGATTGAACATAACACATGCCACACATTACAACTATGCCATTCAAACAAAACTTTGAACTCTCACCTAACAAAACTGCATCATCCGATTTCCACCTATTTAATCCACAAACAATATCCTAAATATTAAAACTCAGACACTTGTTTCAGCTGCTCACAATCTAACATAAAACTTAACACTGAGAACTGTCCTCCGCACAACCATAACCTTACTCTTCATCTACGTTTATATTCAAACCCCTCCTTTTACACACCCCTGACCAAATCTCTCTACCAATCCTTCTCCAAACTCTCTTCAGATTCACTACACAAAACCCAATCATCCGCATATATATATAATAGGTGGAGCACCCTCCACTCACCTCCATTAACCATCGTTCTAACACCATTTACTGCCACCCCCAATTTCTAATTATTTTCATAACCCCATTCCACTAATACAAACTGAATAACCTACGGAAGGGAACTAACACATCCCTATCCTACACATTTACCATAACTATAAATATTACCATTAATCACATATTGCACCAAATATTATTCTTACACACGCTTCAGTATTCGAAATACATACTCCTCCTTGAAAACGAAACGTAATAGAGATTACACACCAAACACCAACAAATAAATTATTCGAAATTCTATAAACGACTTCCTCCTCTAAACATCTATCATACGCCTGTATGCAAATATACCATAAAACACTAATACAATTTATTTATACGTTCATCCCTCATTTTCTCAAATATCCATTTTAGTATTCAAATAGTAAAGATTTGATCCAACATACCATCTAACCATCCTAAACGACACCTTTTTCTATCACCAAATCAAGAGTACCTATACATGTACAACTCGACGCATTCTTAGTTCGACACAATAAATACCGAGGCAAATATAAGAACAACTTCACCATACAACACATCGCCAAAACATAATATCCTCTTGTTACAAAATTATATAGTTCCCCTTTTCTCCAATTAAACCCTTTATATAAGAGGTACTATTAACCGCGCTTCCTCCAAATCCTTTGAGAACTATATACCCTCCATAAAAACGCTTATTAATATTAACAAACAACTATACCAAATACCACAATCAAACACTATCTCGCCCTCCGTTTCATTGAATACATAATTCACAAGAAGTATAAATATATCATCATTAATACTCATAGACAGATTAACCAAATTCTTCAAATACTTTTTCACTAACTACCCGGATGTTCTTGAATAGACTAATGAACCAATACCAAAAAACACTATTCCTTCTTGCACCCAATCAACAACACCACACACCACAATCACTCCAATACACCCCATATAACAATTAACGACTGCCAATAGTTACTGCAGAATTTCCTTGAAGTGATACCAGTAATACCCCTCTTAACACTCCTCCTCCACAAAATCCACACCATAATACTCAAATTTAGTTCGAATAAGCATAAACTTCCACTATTCATATATCCTGTGCAATGATTCCCACTAACAAAAAAACTATTCTCCTTCCTCTCATTTTCGCGGTCCCTCCAGCAACCGAGAGTTTACCATAAATTAGCAATGCCTAAAGGTCAGATACCCACATATACAACTCCCATCCTTCCAAAAACAACTGTTCAATTTCCACACCTCTATTCTTCATACCAACCTATGACACTAAAATAATCGTATCTCACCTTAACTCTTCCCATCTCACATATTATATATGCCCACAAAAACTATACTTCTAATTCCTAAGGAAACCCCATCAGTGGCTTTTTAGTACGTTTTAAAACACAAACGCTTTTTTACTTTTAACCGGTTGCTACAAACCCTCCTTCAATCTATCTGCCTAACAACTCACTCCTTATAACGCTTACACATCTATCCCTCTCCTAAAAACCCTAATAACACTACACCCACAAAACACTACCATCTAATTTACCACTGAATAACAGAATTCCCCATTCATCTATGCCTATACCCAAGATTTAGACTCACGATATTCAACTTCGCATTTCACATTAACTGACCTTTAACATTGCACCACAGCGACTATATACAAATAATTATACTCTTCAACTATAATACTTCTGCTTCCACCCTAAACTTTCTCAACTACAAATTCAATTCCATACCCACTTCGCCTCTACACTTATCCCACATTCCCATACATCATCCAAAAAGCACACACCACAACTTATACAAATTTAAAAATACATATAAACAACACATTTGATACGATTTATCCCATTCCTAAGCACATCCCTCCTCGAATCCCTCATAAACAATCAACCACAATAACTTCAGCATCATCCTACTTTCAAACCAAACAACCACAAGTCAATATCATTCTATTTCACTTACGATAACCAATCTACATACCATCCACACACAACATTATTATTTTATATGAAATACCTCTCTAAAGTAGTCTCTAAGAAGCACGAATTACATACCAAAACATACCCTCCCTTACTTCTCAATACACGAAAGCAAATTAAAACACACCAATTACATCAACACTACAATTACATACATATATTCTCCAAGCACCCACACAAAAAAGCCCACCTCATAAAACCAAAAAATCCAGCAGGCAACATACAATCCAATACCAATTAATAATTCAACCCCCGAACAACCCAAAATATCAAATTTAAGCTTCCTACAAAAGACACCCATCCAAAGACATCACTTGCCGCGACATCATTCCAGAAAGAAATCGCACTACTACTTCATACATGATACCTTAAGGAAATGGACCATAAATAGTTACACAACCACACATAAACTTGACCTTTTCAAACTTAAAGTATAACACAATATATTAAATTCTACGCTCCACACATACAAAATACGTAACCATAGCTTCAAGTACACAAGTCACCCATCAGAAATTACAACTCCTTCTCTCCCCCACGCATTATTATTTCACAACCAGACGCAAAACAGACATTTACACACCATGCACACTACATTATCCCGTTTAATCACCATTTAATCTATTGGATTCAGTCACAGCGAGCAAATCAAAATATTGCCCTTTCTAAAATGCAATCCAATCAACCTCTCGAACCTCTCATCAAACATTAATTCACTCTAGACATATACCAATAAACCCTTACGAATCAATACAATTTTTAGCCGTAAAGATTCTCATGAGATGCAGACATTAGCATTACCTGGACAACAATAAGATGAGTGTTGTGGCATGCAGCTAAATCCAACATGACCACCGATCACATTAGTCGCACTATCATAACAAACAACGCAGGACATTACGAATGTGATAATAGGACAAATAGTCATTCTTCCCCCCACATAGGGAATATGATAAGGATTAAGTAAATGTCTGTAAGAAGTAGTCTAGAAGAGGATGATAGTGGAAAAATAAATAAGTATATGTTAATATAGATATGAATGTATCGAATAAAAGGTGGGTATCTGTAAAAGAATCGTTATCTTGGGATGAGTGAAATAGTATATCACGCAGAAAAGAAAAAAAAAGACAAATAATTTTTTTTAACTTAAATGTAATACATACCATAAGCAAAATAGAAGGTAATGATTCATCGAACTGATGAGAATATCGCGCAGCAATGTATATAATAATATATAATATAAATAATATATATATAAAATATAAAATATATAAAATAAATATAATATATATAAAATAATATATATATAATAAAAAAGAAATAAAGATATATGAATAAAATAATAAGATAATAATAACTACATACTATATACTAAACACACAATAACTCAACTATATATATATATACTAGATAATAAACATACCCACTAAAAATTATATCATAATAAAATAAAAAAAACAATAAAAAACATATAAAGATATATACAAATAAAATAAGTATATATATAATATACTCTCATGGCAAACTAAGAGAAAGGGGAATCTTAATAGAAAATGAATAGGGATGTGCCATTTTTTGAGTATCGATGAAAAATGGAAATGATAGATTTTAGAAAGATGAGAAAAGAAATCACTTCGAAAAATCTGCACAATATTAACAGTAATGAAGAGGTAGTAGTGAATGTGTGTGATTTTGATGGTTTGCAAAGAGAAGAATAGTGGATATTTTGAGGAATGAGGATTTTAGTAGGAGAAAGAGGTAATGGGTAGTGAGTGAGAAAGTTGAAGAATAGGTAAAATCTGCAGGTTAAGATGAAAATTACTAGTGAAAAGACAAAGAAGCGGAGCAGAAGAATATTGAAATATGCAACTTACAATTACTAAATATGAATAGTAATTAAAGCAAAATTAATATGAGAAAGAGAGTGTTTTTTTCAGTTCCAAGAGGCAATATAGAGAGGAGAGCAGGATAATAAGTACCCTTGTATAAAGTAAGGGAAGAGAAAAAGGAGAAAACATAGTAAGAGAAAATCTATACAGCGAATAACGATACATTATAAGAGCGTTAGAGTAAGAGAAGAAGGTACCTCATGTGAAGTACTATATTATACCAATAGAGTAGCCACATACGAGAAAGGTCGATATAGAAACGGCACTGATGGTGAGACACAAGGTGCGTTACGCAGGAACATCCGCGCGCCATGTCGTGGAATCTAAATCTTTACATGACAACAAAATCGCTCTAAGAAAAAGAAAGAGAGAAGAAAGAAGAATATAAAAAAAATATATTTATGGACATTCCTCTCCGATTAATAATACAACAGGGTAATGATAAGAAAGTTTAATAGGAAGCCTAAAAATATGGCAAGGTAAAATTAAGTGATATGATGTGTTAAGGTGGATAGGCTATCTGAATGGAATCAAAAGTATGTATAGACGATAGTGAAGCGTGTATGTAAGCTAAATAAACATGGTAGTCAATAGTGAATTGGATTTAGGATTTAATAAGCAGGCGGAGTGTAAGACAGGAGTTATAAAAAAAAAAAAGTTAATGATCGATCTCTTTAGTAATTTGTATATGGATGGCGGTTATGAAAGAAATTCGAAGGTGAGAGAAGTTGGACAGGAAATAGATGCGATCGATAGAAAATAAACCTGGAGAATGGCAAGACGCGAGAATACTCGCGCACGAGAGAGAGAATGACACCACCTATGTATGCGGAGTACAAAAATCATATTAGCGTTCTGCAACCTCGCTCAGAAAAGCGAGCTCTCTCGAAGAAGTGAGGAGGAAATTGAGTAGAAGAGGGAAAAATCAAACTTCAGACAGGGTATGTCAAAAAGAAGGGTTTTGAAGTAAAGTAATGATACAGAAGCTCGGTATATGTGTTGATGAAGTCCCAACCCCGCCAAACAACAACACAACAAAACAACACACAACACCCTTAAAAGTGAGGACAGTCCTCAGATGTGAAGTATAAATGTTAGATGGAATGTGTGGGATGATGTTCACTGAGATTAAAATAAATTAAGGATATGTGTTAGGACGAGGATAGGGGAACTGATATGCAGAGTGTAGTAGGAAAGTAGTGAATGCAGGAAGGTGGCTTGGTGCAATTAAAATCGTTGGTGAATGTAAAGGTGGCTAATCTTGGAGTATGCGACGATAGGTACATTAACGAATAAAGAGGGTACTGTTGTTACCCTTGATAGTTATGTTAATGTAGTGAAGACTAATGGATCTGATAAATAAGAAAGTATTAGGTCTTAAGTCAATGCTGTTCAGAATGGACAAATCTTAAGGGGAACATGCGATGAGAGTTGTAGAAAAATAATAATAAAGTTGCAGGAATAGAAACGTTAATTTAGAGAGTTGAGTGTGGATGTGAAAAGAAAGGGTAAAAAATGAAGAGAATAAATGAAAGTATGTTGAGATGGTTTGGTCAATAGTGGAAAAGAGAATGAAGGAAATATCGGTTTGAGAATTAACGGAATGTATAGTGGAGAGATGTATTGGGAAACCGACCGGCTGGAGAGAACTCAGAAGAGAAAGTGGATTTGAGTCGGTGAACGAATGTTTGAAGGAAGAGAAAATAGTGAGTTTTGACAGAGGCGAAGAATAAAGGTGCAATAGGATAGGAAGAGAATGGCAAAGGTTTTATAGTATGGGGGAATTGATTGTAGCCCACCTGGCCACAGAGGGATGAAACCACTCATAACACTTAGACGATTTACCTAGTGAGGGTCCTCAGCAAAAAGAGGTTCTATGATGCTCTAAGGGTGGATTTTCTTGTACTGATTGAAACCTGAGGCTCTCACTAAATAATGGTATACAGAAGGAAGAGCAGTAAGGCTGCGGTATTCTTTCGACGTTTGTCAATGTTTCTCCTATGACTTTTCTTTTCCGATGCTTGTATAGCACCTTACCCCCAATACTATGGGGCAAAAGTGGCAAAGGTGAAGAAAGAAAGAAAGAATTATAATATATATAAAATAAATAATAATAAATAAAATATAATAATATAATATATAATAATATAATAAATAAATAAATATATAATATAATAATATAATAACAACAAAAACTAAACAACAAAAAAAAAAAAAATATAAAATAAAATAAAATATAATATTCAACAATATAAACTCACATTACCAACAATAACCTCCTATTATTAAACTACTATCTAATATATAATAAACACTACACTCTCCTCTCACAACGTGCTTAAATAATCCCTATGACAAGACAAAAAAAAAACAGGCTAACACGTCGCCAAAGGAGACCCACTGGAACTCGCAAACGTTTAAGGGCCAAGACAAAACTTAATCCACAAACACACACAGCAAGCCACACCAACGTCAGGATAAAAGCCAAAAAAAAAAAAAGTAGAGTTTTTAGTACCATAAAACTAATGAAAATAATACAGTAATAAAAAAATAAAGAAAACTTTTAAAATTAAATAAGCTTTTTCCTATAAAAAATATCTAAACAAAAAAAATAAAAACTAATAATAAAACAATCTAGTTAATACTAAAACGCCTCAACACTCAATAAAACAATACAACAATATAAAATCTAAAATAATACATAATCACTATACAGTATAACTCAAACATATACACAAAACAACAACAAAATAACATAACTACAAACATAACAAAAACTCATGACGTGACACTACCTACTTTCTAACACCTACACTACAAAAACAGCCACACTTACAATACATAACTAAACTTCTACACTATCCAAACAATTACACCTACACCACATAAACATATCCACTCTTCATACATCCTGACAACTACACTACTTAAGCACATCTTTACATACAGCTTAACACCTCTACACTACCCATACACGTCACACCTACCCTACATAGACATATACTTTTCATCCTAACACCTACACTGCATAAACACGATTCGGAAATGCACCATAGACTTCTTCATACATCCTAAAACCTACACTATACAAACACACATCTACAATACACAAGCAGCACATCTCTTCATACATTACACTATGCTTACATCTTCATATCACTGTACTTGAGTTGCCAAAATTTATAACAAACGCTATACTCTGCTTTGTAATTCGAAAATTACTTGTTTGGTTCAGCTCGTGGTGGCTCGTGTGCTTCTCTGGAGGTTTGGAGTCGAAAGATCAGACTAAAATGGAGTAAAATATCCGAGTTCGGTGGATCTTATACTCTGGAAAGAAGGATTTTATAGTCGTTACTCGAGGTGTGTTGCGAGAGTATAGAGTCCTTTGAGTGAAATATCGTTGGGCTGTCCGAGAAGCTTGCTCGCTCTCGCGACTGGGTCTGTGATTTGGTTATGTGGTGTATAGTTGGTGCGTATGTGTGATGGCTCCTACTCACCCCAATTTACATCACATTTACATATGCGCTTCACTGTAAAATAAAACGGTTGACAAATTAAAAGAATTACTATTGCTTTATTGCACTGAAAGATAGAAGCGTTTTTTTGTTACCTATATTGTTCTATTGTAAATGTGTCCGGTAACCATGGTAAAACTCCCAATGATTATTCAATTGCTAAGAATGATTTTTTTGGTTGTTTTTTTTAGGCTCAGACTTTTTTTTTTAAAACCCACCTATTTTGCGCTTATATTATTAAGTTAGGTTAGGTTAGGTTAAAGTATTAATAATATTATTATTTATTTTATTTTCCATGTAAGAGTGGCATGTCTGATGACAGAGTTCAAGTATTTGCAGATGCGGATGCGGATGTATTGAATTCACTTATTGTTTGGTTGTGGATTATCCAGGATACATTCGCAAATACTTTACAGAAATGGATGTTCCGTTTACCTGACATATTACATGCCTATGTTTAAATAATATGATAATTTCTTCCATAATATATATATATATATATATATATATATATATATATATATAATAATATAATATATAATAATAATATATAATACTATACCTTATATAAATATACTAATCATACATTATATATAATATATATATATAAATATATATACTTATATATATATATATATATATATATATATATATAGTTTATTTTTAATTTTGGTGTGACATAATGATTAAAAACATTTTCATAATAATTTATAAAAAGTAAATAAAAAAAATTTTTAATCACTATGCTATAAATAAAATTGCATTTGGTATAAAAATAGAGGTAATATATATAATAAATATATAATACAAAATAAAATTAATATGTATGATACAAAATAAAGTTAATTTATAATATAAATAAAGTTAATATATTAATATTAAAAGAGACTATGTAAGGTCGAATTAAAAAAAATATATATAAAAAAATAAAAAATTTCAATATGGTGACATTTGGCAATGATATATTAGTATTGTGGGAAACTCACGACACTGACGAGTCTCTATGTGTGTGTGTGTGTCTCGGTATATTAACCTTGAATTGGGGGAAAAAAAGAATTTTTTTTTACTTTCGAATTTACGACGCATACGTACGCAAACACACGGACATACAATCACGTTTATACGGATATTTGCAGGAGTCTGAATTCTAGTAATGTATTAACCCTTAATAGGTATCTATGGGTCTTTTCGGACCCAGCAAAAATCGCTTTTTCAATAATCGATCTGTAAAGTCGATACTCCTGCGTTGAAGTTTGATATTGCCCAATATATCATCAGTGGGCCGTGAGCTCTTGCAGAGGACGGATGGGTGTCGCTCTGTCTCCAATAGATATTTAGTTACGCCCACTGCTGGGTCCGTGCGGACCCATGTTACCTTTTACGTGACCTTATATTTTACTGTTTTTCTATGTGTACTTTTTTTAGGTGCACATAGTATTGTGCATATTGCAGTTGCATATATATATATATATATATATATATATATATATATATAGGGTCATTATATATATATATATATTATATATATATATATATATTATAATATACTATATACTATAATATACTATGACGCAGATTGCCTTTTCTGGATCTTTATATTTTGTTAGTTGCTACATCAGCATACATTGAAGAAAAACAACAAAGAGTAGCAGTAAGAAAGAACATTGCTTGCGCTTAATATATTATATTTATAACTATATATATATATATCTATATATATATAATATATATTATATATATATTATATTTATTATATATATTATATATATATAATATTATTATATAAATATATATATATTATATATATATATATATAATAAATATATATAATATATATATATATATTATAATATATATATATATATATATATATACATATATATATATATATATATATACGGAGCGCTGGAAGGTTTGTTCTGATTGCGAGAAGTTTCTTCTGCTCAGTTAACTCCTTTACATAATGGTCTTTGATCCGCCCTTGCTATGTAGTAACGGTTCTCAATTCTGGGGTCGGTTCCCGTTTCTTTCCTTCTTTTTGGGATATGGTTCGAGC
Source organism: Trachelipus rathkii (assembly GCA_015478945.1). Classification (NCBI taxonomy): domain Eukaryota; kingdom Metazoa; phylum Arthropoda; class Malacostraca; order Isopoda; family Trachelipodidae; genus Trachelipus; species Trachelipus rathkii. Next base: position 42,247 of record JABUQX010046445.1, read on the forward strand.
TCTACAAGCTAAGAGACTACATACACTAGTCCTTTCTTCCCAAACTCATTGCCCTCTTCTCTTCGATGCCGAAGTTGTTCTTCTTTTTATTTATTATTCTCAAAACTTTCTTGCGGATGTTGTCTGATGACCGGACAAACGAAGTCAATGGCCGACATCTTAAAATTTCCTAAGGTCGTTAAATTTTGACGCTTGAGGCTTCCAATTAGGGGTTCCTGAGGTCGGGAAAGCCTTTTTCTGAGGTCGGTGAGGCG
>JABUQX010046445.1:47500-50000 GCA_015478945.1 Trachelipus rathkii
TATTATATTTAACTCCAGAAACAGTGATACAAGACAGATGTTCTGCTTATCGTTGGCACAAAAGCACGCCGTGGTTACTAACTAAAGTACGTGTGCAACTATATACATATTAGGGTTGGCCGACGCATCAGGTGCTGTGCGGTGCGCAACACAAATCCAGTGTACCCGTGCGGTGCAGTGCAACAAAAATGGTTTTTCGTGCAGTGCGGTGCGTGGTGCGCTTAGCCTGGTGCGGTGCGCAAAATTACGATGCCCGGCCAACCCTAATATATATATATTATATATATATATATATTATATATATATATATATATATGTATATATATATATATATATTATTATATATTATATATATCATAATATATATATATATATATGTTATATATATATATATATAATAATATATATATATATATAGTATATATATATATCTATATATATATATAATATATATATATATATATATATATATTATATATATTATATAAATTATATAAATATATATATATAATTATATATATATATATATATTATATATATATATATAATATTATATATATATATATATAATATATTATATACTATATATATATTATTATATATATATATATATATATATATATATATATATTATATATATATATATATTGTATATCTTATTCATAAATTTCGGTGCTAGACAACTCTAAATTATATATATATATATATATATATATATATATCGTGAAAAGGTTAGTGGCCCTGGAAAAAATGGTTCGCCATGTAATTATACTGTCCAGAAAACGTCCCGAAGTTCATGGCTCAAGCAGCCAAAGTGAGTCTGCGACTCTGCGAGTATCGAACCAGATTTATAAAAAGAAAAGAAAAGTGACTCAGCATTCAGCAAGTCAGTGAGTCAACCCTAGTAGGTGTGCTTAGAGTCAGTTGAGTCAGTCCATTAGTCTGGAATTGTATTGTAGCAAATATGAGTCGTTAGTACATCAGTTTAGCTAGTTTAGTTCTTAATTCTCCAAGCACGGAAATTAGCGTTTTTACAGATTTTAAGAAATTCTTTACTTATGTAAGAATTTCTTACAAAACGAAAACAAACTCAAGAAATTCTCATTTTTGTAAGGAGAAATAACCAAAGCGAAAAGGTTTATCAATTCCAGGCATCATTGAGCGAATTGAGTCGCTGGGACAGATAGTTGAAGTCCAGCATCTTATAGCGACTAAGGGTGACTCAGTCGTTTCAGACTCATGGGCGACTTGGTCAAAGTACGCGGGCTTTTTTTGCACTACTTTTTTTATTCAAGTTGTAGTATAGAAAATATTCAAGGTCATTATTAATATATATATATATATATATATATAATAATAACATTTTTTATATATATATTTATATATAAAATATAATATATATATATATATATATATATATATATATATATATATATATATATATATATATATATATATATATATATATAAATATATGATATATATATATAATATATAAAATAAACATATATATATTATATATATAAATAACTATATATATATTATTATATATATATATATTATATATAATATATAATAATATATATAATGACCCTGTGCGTTATAATGAATCCCGTTAATTGTGTACTTTAATGTAATCTTCATAATTTAGTATTGTTTACTAATATCATATTAACATAAATTAAAATGATAATAAAAAAGATATGAAATTAAATTTGAAAATATTAAAAATTAAATAATAAAGTAAGCAATAACGTACATTTTGAAACAACAATATCTGAAAAAAATAACAACCTCCATATAACATATGATATATTATATATATATATATATATATATATATTAATATAATATATATATATAATATATTATATATATTAATTATATATAGTATTTATATTATAATACCACCACAAACCACATTATATATAATATATTATATATTATTACTATAATATAATATAATATTACTCATGTATAATATATATATATAACTCATATATATATAATATATATATATATAATAAATATATATATATATATACACAATATACTAACATATTATATATATATATATATATAATATATATATATATATAATAATAAAATAATAATAATAATAATAATAATAATAATTAATAATAGCACAAAATACAAAAAATAACAGTAGCAATAACAAGCACAATAATAATCAAAATATCATTAACAGCAATAATAACAATTTACTACTACTACTACTACTACTATACTACACTACTATAATAATAATATAATAATAATAATATAATAATATAACAATAACAATAATAATATAACATATAATATAATAATAATAATAATAATAATAATAATATACACAACTACTAATTAATCAATAATAATAATAATAATAACGATATTGAATAAGTGAGTCATTGTTCCATCTATATTGGCGTTTATTGAAGTTATTGAAGTTTATTGAAGTTTTCATCTGGCGTTTGAGAGGCGTTTAAAACACCTC
>JABUQX010046445.1:52500-56287 GCA_015478945.1 Trachelipus rathkii
AAAAAATTGGTTATTTAGAATTTCTCTAGCGAATTCAACAAAACTTAACCTAACCTAACTTAACTTAACTTAACCTAACCTAACTTAACCTAACTCCTGCGGTGGGCTGTACAGGTATTTTTTTTATGTTGTTTCGACCCATTCTCCCGTCGTCGGCCACTTGGATTGGTCCCCATGATTACGCCTCTCCATTAAAAGTTATTTCGTAGCGTATTTATAAATTTCGTAATCATTTTATCGGATCTACGGAAAGAATTTCGGTCTTTATTGAAGATGAGCGGCGATGGGTCTCTAATTTGCATAACGTGATATCATTATAGGTTTTTGCCGGTGAGATAGCCACCGGCGTGATATGCGTTGCGTTTTTGCGGCTTTCACTCCAATTGCATTATCCGTACCGTACTGCTATGGCCCACGCATACAACTTAATCTTTACCCACAAAATGAAAACACATGTATCTAAAAATGTCTTTCGATGCGCCAACGTTCATTCATGATGATTTCAACATTATTGCGCGCGTTCTTCAACACAAAAAGAAAGTCATGACTTTTCATTCGACAACCATCTGCCACGCAACCCAAAGTCGAGCCTGGTCAGTCTCTTTTTTAAGTTGCCTAACACAATCAATCTAAACATTTAAGTTGCCTAATCCAAAACATAGTTCAGATTATCCCAGAAGTCGCACTCTCTTCAACATCACCCTCAGAGGGACCATGTGTTACAACCACACATACCTTGACCTTTTCAAACCTAAATTTAACCAGTAGAATTCAAGCACTTGTACAAACAAAATCCACCATAGCTGTGCCACAGGCCACTCATCAGAATCGCTACTCCTTCTCTCCCCTTCTTATTCCTCTCCACTCCAGCATACACACATTTAACCCAATGCCAGTAGTCTTCACTGCTTCCTTTTATCTTTGTTTGTACAGAAGCAAATCGATAAAATTTATTAAAAAAATAATATACCTTAATGGTAAAAGCGTAAGAATTGGTCTTAGTATTGACATGATTTTAGTGTATATTATCACGTTTGATGGGTTCCATCTGATAAGTTCTATCTGAAGATACTCGCGACCCATCCTCCAGAACAGTGACTGTGCCATAGGAATGGATGTTACCTCAACATTCAATATTTGCAAATGTCGCATATTATGATGAATTTAGTAGTTTTGATGAAATGTTTATTCTACCATTGTATTTGTTTCCTAAAAGGCCTATATGTGTGAATTTATCATCAATGAGTTTAGCATTAAATCTTTGAGAAGAATGTGAGACTACTTGTAATAATATTTCCATTGAGTTGTATATGGTGTATGCACACAGAGAAACCTAGATAGGCGGTCGAAGGGATTATGCACTAGTCTTAAAAAATAATGTTCATAGGTAAAAAAGATATAATTATTATCATCTTTATTATTTAATGATTCGATCACCACATATTAATTGAGTCCTATGGCACGATCTTAATCTTTTAAATTTCATAACATACTATAAAAACAAAATAACGTATATAAATATAAAAATTAGTATATAATAGTATGATATAATTAGTTTAACTACTTATAGACAATTAAATTATTATTACATGTATTTAATTAATATTATAATTGTCATTATAATATATATATATATATAATATATAAGTATTTACTTAATATAATGCAATTCACATGGCTGAATTAAAAATTAGAGTATCGACGACTCATCAATCTCAGCAACGGTTCGCCATATACTGGCACTCCTTACGATTTAATGTATATAACATACTATTATCTAAAAAAGTTTGTATCCTCAACATGTTTTAGATTTTGACAATTCTACGGTAGACTCTAAATTTTCTTACTCTTCAAGAACTACTATATAATTCTTAATAAATAATGTTTTACTCCTTTCCCAAATGTTCCTAAACATCTGACGTCTTATTCATGTAATGAGTCTTTTAGTGCATCTTCTATTTCCAGAATTTAGAATGACATTTGTCGTCTGATTCTAGTTCTTATTCTTGCTTCTGACTCCTCGTTTATATGTGAGATTTCGCATTCAACAAATGTTTCTTTTGACACTGTGAGAGAATATTAGTCATACATTCTATCGCACTTCATCCCTTATCTATCTTATATTATTCATCTACAGTCTCAGTCGTGTGCTCCTTTCCGCTCTTCCCCGTGGGCGCTCGTGCTCTGGCTCTTTCGTGCGTACGAGTGAACATAATAATATAATCGGCATTACGCACCTAAGCAGCGAAATCGTGCATCAACTTATTTTGGTTCAGCATTTATTGTATATAGTGTTAATTTAGTAATGACTAAATTAATTAAATGAGTTAGTATATATATATAAATTATAATATAATACAATACTAATATAATAATACTAAATATACTACTAAATAAAATAATGATAGTATAATATAAATTAAATTAAATATATATATATAATTAAATATATAATTGATATAAAGGAATTTTTTGATTGTTTTATTTTTTGCTCGTTCCTTTCCTTTATATTGGAAGCCTCTCTACCGTCCCTCATAACCTGGCATTAGTGATACATATATTTGAAATTTATATTCTTGTTATTGTTATTATTCTAGAGAGTGATATCTAGATGCCGTCTATAGTGATTATATCTTCGATATCTCTTAGAAAAACAATTACACGATCTTCAGTTAAAATTTGGCACACAATATCGATAGACATCGAAATATTTGAAACGTTAGTGTAGGTAATAATATTTATGAATGGTCTTAAGGCAAGCATGTATAGAAAAATCAAAATATCAGATACACCTTGCAGAGGAACAAGAAGTTCTACTTTTTTTCCAAAGACGTTTCATCACCCAGACTAATCCTAAGTCATCTTTATCTCGTCTACCTCTGCACTGTCAAGGACTGTCTTCAGTCTAGGAAGTTCTATAAGCCGTGTAACGAACCTCCTCGGCACAGAGAATACGAAATTACAGCAACACAAATTTACTTAGTCTCTTGTAGTATAGATTAACGCTATTCTTTTCTGACACACTATACCACTTGATCGCTTCAAGTCTTTTCTCTAAAAATAGTGTTCCATGTCCGACTTAGTGCTAACTATTGTTACACGACAAAAAATAGCGTGCACAATCTCAAAGATTTATATTATAATAAATCTTATTTCATATAAAATATGAGATATATATATGAGTAAAAATTATAAGGTTTAAATGTGTGTGTGAGAAGATGTATAAATGCAATAAAAATAATTATTTAGAATTAAATATATATATATTAAATTTATTGAGACAAATAAACCTAATTTACCTTAACCACTTAATATATCATAAAATTATCATTTACTTCAATCATTTTTATTTAGACCCAGATTAAAAGTAAGTTTTGTCATGTGATCTGCATCAGTGATCTATTTATAATTGAAAGTACGAGAGAGTAGATTAGTAGTGAGGAGGAGAGGAGGTTGTGGTGATGATTGAAGGTTGTTCCTCATTGCGCTTTCCCTCAGTCGACGACTCTTGACTTATTGCCCTCTCTCCTCAAACCGTCTCTGCTCTTCCTACCTTCTGCTTCTTCAACGTTCTTCTTGTTGCTTTCGAAGTTGTTCCTCTCGTTCGAGATTCTGATTTTCTAGCATTTCTTTCCTCTCTTCAATGATGTGTTGTCTCTGGAGGATTCTCTGATGATCACGTTGCCTCGTTTGATGATACAACTGAATGGTTTGTGCGCGAACGGGCTCCATATCTTTCTGCAATGGAATTTATATTGATTAATAAAAATAAGACCCTTTACTTTTC